>WAAD01028584.1:0-15458 GCA_013389945.1 Fregata magnificens
CGCCATTTCCTTAATCAACAAGTAAATCAGTTAGCAACCAGGCACACTCTTTTGCAGTGTGACCTAATCCTTAGCTTGAACTTGCCATTGCCTGGTTGTATGTCATTTCCAGCGCCTGATGCAGTGGTCGCTGAACATACTGGGAAAGCTCCTGTGAACCACAGCAGCTGCAGCATCAGGTCCCTGAAACACTCTCTCCCCTTCCACTTATTAACAGTATTTTATATGTAAGTGAAATCTGTCAATATAAGAAGTGCCTAACCGTGGAAGTAAAGTTATAGGCATGTGTCCTTCAAGGTTAAAAAACCACAGCTCCAGAAATTCTTGTAGTTTTCAAGTTCCCTTTTTCTCTACTCCTTTATTTTAGTCACCTGCCTATAGGCTGGAAGTTAGTTGCTGGCTAGCCTGGGACAGGCATATTGCAGCCAGTAGGACAGACAGCTGAAAATCTCGTCTAACTATGGTACATAAAGACACGCAATCCCCTCCCTGAGGCCTACCTAAGTTAGAACATAAAGTGCAAGTACACACAAGTTAAAAATAATGAAACTTCTCCACTTTCCAGGAGCTACTGAACTTGACTTCTGCAAACAGATATTTCCATGTAAATATTCTCCCAACCCTAACTTGAAACAACCCAGTTCTGTCTGTCTCTGCTAGACCTGTTTTGTTAAAGCATTTTTTTTAGGTAAAAAATTCTCATTGAAAAATGATTAAAAGAGGTAGTTTAAAAAAAAATCAAAACAAAACAAAAAACCCCACCACACACTTTGCACTAATAATAGGGCAATAATTTACTGTTTTGTGTTCTGACCTGTTTGACGGCAACTGATTTGGGGCTGGGGGGAGGGGAGCAGGGTGATTAAAGGGTTAATATTCAAATGAGAAATTTGCAAGGCCTGCATAATGGAACTGCCACCCTGATAACAATAGGAATTTTTAACAATATCGAGCCTTGTTAGCAAGAGAGTTACAAGCATTGAGGGCAATCAGTGTGTCTTGTCAGTTTCTTTTTATCTACCATCTCCAACCGCCAAGGAACCGAAATGAAGCACTTTGGAATTATCAATTTCAGCCACATTTGCATAACAAAGCCCCCGAGGAAGAGGCATGATAAATGTGAAGGACCCCTCTTGGAAAAGGAACTGTCAACCGCGCCCCGAAAGATTCTCCGACCGAGCGCATTCTCGGGGATTGTAGTCAGCGAAAATAAAATGAAAGCATTAAAGAAAGTCATTCTCTCAGAGAGAAAAATCTCCCCCTCTGCACAGAGAGAACTGGATGAAATGACATTATGCATATGAAAATGTCCAGAAAGATGTTTGATTTATGTATGCATTAGATGCAAATTCCATTACCGCACGCGCGCTGTTGTGTGATTTGGCTCTGAACACATCACTGCCCTGATCAAATCTGATCTCATTAATTCCGACAAGGAGAGAGAGAGGGAATTGAGAAGAATTTATGGCCTGGACACTTGAAAGAAGTAAATTGTAATTCTGTTTAAAGCTGTAGCGAACCTTTTAAACACCTTTTATTATAGAAAAAAGCACTTACTTTTATAACACTGTTAGAACTTACTTAATCTTGTACTTGGAACTTCTAGTCCTCATTTAAAAAAATCTATGACCTTGTTTGGGGGGGGGGAGAGAGAGAGACAGAGAGACAGAGAGAGAGAGACAGGAAAAAATACGCCTGTCTTAGACTGAAATCCAGCAGAAGCATCATAATAATATGATCAAAGAAGACCTATTGACTATCTGAATAATCGTGTGAAAATTCTGCTCTGCTGGTATATGTTTATTTTTAAACAATCTTTTAATATCCTCAAATAATATATCAAATACTTTACAAGTGTTTTCATGGGACTAGATAGACATTGCATGCTTAAAAATGTTATTAATTGTGATCTGGATAAAAATGGCAATAAGCACATGTTTTATAACAATATTCTCAAGCAGTGCACTGGTGTCAGCTAAAACTGATATGTGTTCCATTCTGAGATATAGACAATTTAAAGACAAAAAAACCCAGATCTTTGCTAAAAAGGAAGTATATTACTGTAGGGGAAAAAAACCCAACCAACCCAGATTGTTTCTTACATTAATAAAGATTCTTATCCTTGTTTTGCTCCTGAGAAAGACCTTAATAACTCATTTCCTCCCTTCATGAAAGATAATCACCCTTCATGGGTGAGATATCCTGTATTTACTTGATACCAAGTGTAAAACTGAAATAGTGTCTCAATATGTTATTGCATTGTATAATCAGTGTTCCTCCCCCAACATTCATGAACCCCTAGGGTGCTTCATAGCCTAGAATAGTTTCTTTTCTGCTATGCATCTTCCATTTTAGTGAGATACGATGAACTACCTCCCCAGTAAAGAAGAGAGAGGAAGAGACTGAAAAAAAAAACAACCCCCCCTTGATTCCTAAAATCTTAGTTGCCTATCATGATTCATTTATGGAGAAATGAAGTGATTTCTGCAGACAGTTTCCCCAATGAAGCCTGCAGCTTTCTTTGATAATCTGCTCCAGCTGAAGTAATTGTTGAGCAAATGTTACCCAGAGAAGTACAGGAAACTTATAAGTTATTGTATATAAACAGAAAACAATAACTTGTAGGTAAAACGTGAATATATTTCAGACATCATTCACATTTTCAATAGTTAATATTGATTTCTTCCGGAGTGGTTTTTTTTTATCTTTCCACATGCAGAAAGTATGTGTTTACAATTTCCATTATTCAAATACAGAAAAATGTTACCTTTTGAAGTGTTATTTTAAGATATTTGGCTACTAAATTCAATCGTTAGTTTAGAAATAAGGGAACATAGTCCTGATTTACGTAGAAATTTCAGTGGAGTCCTAAGTATGCATTCAAAAACCACTTTACAGAAACATGCAGACATTACAGTATATAAATGAGTACAGATATGTCCTGTCATTTTATTATTTTGTCACTGGTATGTACATGGTTCTGTAAAAGTATTTGAACGTGCATATGTATACATGAAAAATAGCAGAGAGAGAGATTTTGTAAGTTGTAATAGAGTGGGCATTTGTTAAGGTGAATATAATACAGAATGCTGCTTTTTGACTGTACTAAATCAAGTACACTGAAACGTGCAGTGTGCATTGTGCTGAGCGTATGAAACAACAGCCATTTAGGTATCTAAAACGTAATTATGTAAGGTGTAATATTTGTCAGACTGAAAGGGCTAAAGAAATATTTTTTGTTCTAAATAAATATTTTTTCCATTATTAACTAGAGTGTGGATTACTTTGTTATGTCTAAGGGGAAAAAATCACCCAGAATTTTCCTTGCGTGTAGACTTTAAGAAAATTAGCACAGTGTGAGAGAAACTGTAATTGCAAAATTTGGTTTGGTGTTTTACATAAGGTTATCTCCCTCCTCCTGCATACCCTTTAGCATATCACTGAATGCATTTTATTAAAATATTCTAGCCACCTGTCCATTTGAGCCTGTTTCAGTTATCACCCAAAAATAAAAGCAATTTTGTACTTCAGAACACAGGGATCTAGAAATAAGTTTCCATTACTGGTGGCTAATTAAGAAAACTGGGCTTGCTGTCCCTTTAAAAAAAAAAAAAAAAAAGCCCAAGCCAAAACACAACAACAAAAGAAACCACATCCTTTTTGCCACCCTAACCCCTCCTCCTGTTCCCCCCCAAATACATACACAGACACACATACTTCCCTTCAATGAGTGGTTCAGGCTCCCTGATTAAGGTCATGCCGTTTGTTCATTACTGGCCTGGCTAATGTGATTGAATTGGAACAATACCTTTGAACTCCTTGGCTCTGATCTGCATACTAATTGACTCTCTTGTCCTTGGCAGTGACCTTGACAGGCTTTCCACCACTCTCAGAATGGCTGACCAGTTTCTCATCAAAAGTTCCTAGCAAAAAAAGCCCCAGCCCCAAAACAAGAATTAGTCATTCACACTACTTTTCTCTGTATTCATATTTCCTCATATACCATTAGAAAAAGCAAAATTGCTACTCCCTAGCTCCCCCTGGATGTTTATAAATACTTGAAAATCACAGTGTCACTTTAAAGTACTGAAACAGTGACAGCATTGTTTTGAAAGAGTTCATTGCTGCAGTCTAAAACACATTTTACACATATTTTCAGGTGGCTTTTTTCCTTGTTACACAAAGGGTTTGCAGTTTAAGTCATGGACCTTTACATCATCGTAATTTTTTTTTCAAATAAATAAAATAATACTGGTTGTATCCTGAGAAAACAGCACAAATTAGTTTCCTTTTTACAATTTACATTAGCACTCTAACAGCCTGGGTTTCAACAGGTTCTACAGTAATAGAAACACTATGGTTTCAAACAAAACAAAACCAAGCCATGCAGAACACTGCATCTAGAAAATGCCAGGTTTAAGGTAATGAGCTAAGGATTTTATTTTTGTATCTCTGAGGCTGTTAGACCAACATATTACTCAAGAGGCATGATTTCTATACAGAAGACATTATTAAACACTATACCAAGATTTATGAAAAAAAACATTACAGAAAAATACTCTTCTGACTGGAAAGGAGAGGTTTACTGCTTTTTTACTGGAGTGGAGATTTACCTTGTGAGACAAGTGTCAGCCTCGGTGAACTTTTATTATTAAAGCAATGAAGTAATAACTAAACCAAACTAAAATTAAGTATCATCAAGAAAAAGAGATGGACAGCATGCCGAGAAACGTACTTTTATCAGGCTGCCAGCAAAGGTCCACTTTAGAAAAGGTTCTATTTTTCCTTTAATATTCATTCTTACTTTAGGAAAAATCTATTGCAGTGAAAACAGCTGGAATTTCAAACTCATTTAATAACACTTCGCACTTCTCTAGCGGCTCTTTACTAGGTTCTCAAAGGGCTTTAGAAACATGAAAGAATGAATATGTATTATAACCAGGTGAAGTATTATTATGGAATATTAATAATGACCTGCAAATCTATAAATAGTAAATCAAACTACAAAATTTCTAATACACATTCTTTAATGTAATTCCCATTTTTATTCTGCTGTGGTAACCAGACCAGCTGTTTTGAAAAAAGTCTCAAACCAGAGGTTTTCACTATTGAAAAATTTTCTTTTAGTTTTTAAGGCAATAATATCTGAGCACCTGGCCAATATCCAAGTACTTAGACAGGGCAGACCTCACAAATTTGGCATCCAGTTCAAGACCGTTATAGAAATAAGTCACAAAATTCAGATCTTGATCCAAACTTTCCTAAAAATTCAAGGATGGCCTGGATCCAAAATTCCAGTATGAATTCCAAAATTTTAGTGCAAAGGAACATGTGGGGCTGCATTTAGTTTCTATGACCACTTCTGTTCAAGAGGTAGTACTGGAACAGGCTTCTCATCATCACACTGGAGCCTGCATATATCCCTTACCTGCAATGCCCTTGCTCTGCTGGTGAAAGCCCCAGGCTTGCTTAGGAAACCAGAAAGCTGGTGCTGAAACAGTGAAAGCCAGAGACGGTGAGGTACAGACTTCAGCATCAGTGGAGACCTGCAGCAGCAATGCCAGGTAAGGCTGCAAGCAGGACGCCTGCCAGAGCATCGTGGCTGAGAAGAGGCACGTATAGATAGTTGGACCTGTGAACAAATTAAAGCTCCACAGAGCCACACAAGTGACACAGGACTGGAGAACACATCTTTGAAGGTATTTTGTTGCCTAAAACACATACAGACAGTTATGGGAGTTTTCAAAAGCATTTAGGCCAAATTCTCATTTCTTTCACTTTGCTCTGAGGCTCTAGAAGCAGCAGCTAAACAGGTGAAGTTAGTGTTTATATAAATTACCAATCAATCTTTCTCACCAGAAATAGCACTGCTTATATAAAAATTTAACATTTCTGGTATTCTGAAACCTTCCTAAAGTGTACTGAAATATATGAAGTATTTCACAAACCACTGAAAAGCCGCCATCTCTGCAATAAAAAATACCAGGTGTCCCTGCAACAAGAGAGCATACAGAGGAGTTTTAGAAAAAGTATTTTTAAGTGAAAGCACAAAAGGAAAGATTAGGTAGATAGAATACACTCCATGAAACAAGGTTCTGCTCTCTCATAGATTTTTTTCGTCACAAATTGTCCATCCTTGGTTTTAGGAGTCAACAAAAAACTGGTATGCCCATCGCCGTCACTACTTAATTTTATTTAAGCAGTGAGCACCACCTACTGCAGGGGAAGATTGCAACCTGTTTAGCCAGTACATCAATCACTTCCCATAATAATTTGTTTTCCTAAAGCTATTACTGCTGAAGTTCTGACCAGAACTATGTATAGCTTTGATGTGAGATTGGAGCTGATTGCTGCTCTGTAACATGTATAGGCCTCAGATATTAGCCAGCTGAAGGAAAATGATAAATAAGATCTAATCGATTAACCTAGTATACAAAACCAGAACTCAAACAAAGGCAGCTGCTGGGAGAAATTAGTTTATCCTACCCTCTATACTTGATCTGTGACTAGGACATTAGAGGAATCATTCACTGACTGAGGCAAGAGCTGTTCCACTTATTAAAATAATAAATAAATATGTTTTAGCACTGAGTTTGATACACTTCTATACAAGAGCTAGACTCGGTGCAGGAAAAAGGAAGGGAGGGCACAGAAAATCTCTCCCCTTTTCCAACTCAGAAGACTGGCAGGGGTTCTGACACCACTTACGTGGTGCTCAGGCACCCTCTTCCCACTGCAGATGAAACCCTCTCACCTGCTCACCTCTTATCTGCTCCCTCGCATCTGCCACTGCCTGCTCACTTAGTTACTCCCTAACCTGATTCAATAAAAACTATTTCCTTAACCTGCATGAGTTGGACTGCTTTGGACTAGAAAGCCGTTCTGTGACTCATGCCGGCAGACCCGAGGAGGCAGTAACTTTCAGTATGAGCCTGGGTGTGAGCTGAGGGGATGCTTAAGCGGGGAGAAATCAGGGTACCATCTGCAGCCAGAACAGGCTGTCTGACTGCAGCGCTGAGCTGTTGCCAAGCTATGCTAAGTTACACTGGTCATATAGGTTCCTCAACGGCTTCTGTCTGTGATGGAAATGCAGAGAAAATCCGAGCTCTGTCAGCCCCAGTCCTACTGTCACAGTCAGGATAAAGGTAAAGATCCTCAGCAAACATACTTCTGAGGATGAGGCAAATAAGATGCTCAGTTAAATGCCCTGCTGGGCATTTACAGTAAGATTGCACATGCCTGCGCAGTGCAAAGAAGCTGCAATGCATAAGACAACTGATATGTCAGAAGACTATTTAAAGAAAAATATCAATATAACCTAAACACCTGCAAAGCAATATAGACTCACACTCTGAGCACTTACTGTTTTTTACTTGCAGCTGACGTGCTGTTGGCAGCGTAAGGCAGAGAAAACCACCCCACCCCCCCATGATAATGACCATGATCTTGCTTTCTTTCAAAACATTTAGCAATATATATTTAGACATCTACAGATTATAAAAAATAATCCAAAATTTTCTCTGTGCCTTTCTGCCCAAGAAAAGTACAAGAAAACAAACACGTGACAGCTGTGGAAATGCACAGAACAAGACACGCAGCAAGTGTGATGATGAACAAGGTGTAGTAACTAGAAAGAAGAGAACAGAATGCAAGTGAAAAGTATTAATTATTAATAAGATAAGGGACAGATAATTACCACACTTCATATCTGCCTACCTGCTATAAGGACAGAGAAGACGTTTCTTAGCTGTCTAATAAGTAGAGTAGTGGGTTGCAGTTTGCTCTTTTGGCTCTGTAGGCAGGTTCTCTTCCTCCTTGCTGGCTGGCACTGTCATGCACATGCTACATTATTCCAAGTTACTCTTAGTAGTCTATTGAAATCACTTAAATATTAATAATAAGGATAATTATTACAGCCAGATCTGATCAGAATACAGGTTGCAACAAAAGTACAGGACTAAAATGCATCCCTGAGTTGGGTCACTTACTAGAAGGAAGATAGACAAACACATGAAAAGAGTCCATTTTTTTATTTCAAGTAAAAACTACAGTGAGAGATTTATAGTCAGCAGCAAACTTTAAGCTGTGTCCTTTTGAAACCAATGAGAAAGTAAATACCTAACATTATGCATGTGAATATTCACATGCAGAATTTAGGATATACATTACCTGTATCAGGCAGAACCGGTAAAAATGCTTAAGTGAATTCTGAACATTTGCCTGCTGAACAGAGAGCTGGGGCAGGTTTCAGGATTGCTTTAGTTCTTTACTGGTTTTATTCCACACCTACTGTACTTCATGTGTTCATTCTTATGCTGCAATTTCATATTTAAGAGGATACAGAACTTATATTTCTCACCATTTTATTTTAATCACCACCTCTTAATGACTACTTTGTTAATTGAATAAAGACTTCTATATTTACCATTGAATCTAAAAGATTAACGTAAAAACATGTGACAACAATATAACAACAGCAAAGCTGAACCTTAAAGCACAAACTGTATGCTGTTAGTTATCCATGACACGCTGTAATGAGAACATTCATAACAAAATCCTTCTTAGTTGTAATGCACCTGTCTTCAGGCTTGCAACATATTTGTTGTATCAGAGCAGTCTTGCTAAATGTCAAGCTGGTTTGCGTTCCTTTTTGTTTAAAACTGGTGTTAAGTTGGTAGGTTGATGGAGAAAGCATCAACATAGGTTTCTGCACTCTTTTTTTCTGATATGGTAGGAGATGAGCTATCAGCTGGGAGTAGCCACGAGATTCTGGACCTCTGATGACAGTCCTCCAACATGCTCCAACCTCTAGTCAGATCTGAATCTGCTGATGTCCACACTCGTGAGAAATGCCATGTTCATGCCTGAGAAACCAGGGAGTCACTCTGTTACCTGACAGATACCTGGCTGCCAAAGCAGTCCAGTGATGTCGTCCTCCAAAGCTCTTCCTGCCACCGTGAATTAAGCTAACCCAGCAGGGCTCCTACTAGTTGCATGGGAGGACTCTCTCACTGGGGCCATGTAAACCCTTACTGAGAGTCCTCTCAGGAGCCACAGCTTGGCTACACCCACCTCATTCAAACAGCTGAGGAGCGCCGAGCCTATGTTTGGTCTGAAGGGTAGGCCAGATCACCTTTATGGATCTGTGTTTACTTGTGTCAGAAAGTCTCCCTCTCTTTTTCGCATGTTTGTGTTTCCCTTTCACTGAGTGGAGGCACTGGTAGCAGTGCAAGACAATCTCTAACTTCACAGGTTATAAAAGGTGCCATTTTTCTAACATTTCTTGCCCCTGTTAGTTCACAAAGTAGGAGACTAAGGACCTTAAGCCATGAGGCATCTCTGTGGAGCTTCAGTGCTTGCCAGCTTGCAAGATGGCCATCACAAATGAGTTCAGTGATTCCCAGACAAGGGATCATGACCTCTGGTGACATGAAAGAGACTCAGAAATGCAAAATGGAGCAGCTTTCAGCTGACAGACCGCAGCTAAACAGGGAAGTAGACTATCATCTTTGTCAACTTTCAGGTGCCAGAAAATGGGTGCTGGCAGCTAAATCACTTGCCTACCTACAACAAATGTGTTTTCCCTGAAGCACCTCTTGTGAATGTAACGGCCTAAAGATACACCCTATAGGCTGAAGGCCTGACCTTTTAGTCACCTATTTAAATATGAATTTGGAAGAAAAGGCAAACAACCTCAAAAATAGCCACAACATGGGGACAACGAAAATAGAGAGCACACAGAGAAACAACTATCAGATGGGGACACCACTGTGACAATCCAAACCGGTTCCCCTGACTAGGGTTAGATTATGGCATCTCCACTCTATTAACAAAATTCTTTTTCTAGGGATCGTCAGCCTTCAGCTTGGATGGCCAGGATGGTCCACAGGCAGTCTCTTAACAGCACACGGCAGGGCTCACTCAGGCTCGGGAGCTGGGAAACAAAGCGCATCTTTAGAGGGGCACCTGTCAGAGGCAGAGGCTCCCCCACCTTCCACGCTCAACAGGGGCTGAGAAACTACAGCTTTGTGCAGAGAGATGATACCTCCAATAAGGTGATTGGCAGCATCTTGCTTCTGTGAAAGGCAGTATCTCCCAGCTCTTGCTGAGTTTCTAACAGCATGCTTAACTTCTAATTTGGGAACGAAAAATACCATCTGGCACCTCAACTTTGAAAAGTTGCCAAACCTTGACTTACTCTCTGAATCCTCCCCAGGAAATCATGGGAACTACCTACCAAGAACAGCATTACAAAGTGTGAACAAGGCTCACGTGAGCTAGCCGCATGTAATCTACCACAACATGTCTTTAAACAGAAAAATAACTGATTTGGGGCGGTTTAGTCACACAGTCACCTTAAGAACTTCCTTGAGTCTCCAGCTCTGTCTCCAACTGGAAGTCAATGAACCACCACTGTAAAGTCTTGGTGGATTTTCAGAACAAGGAAACAAGTAGTCTTCTCTAAATTAAGAAATTGGAGGTGACTTAATTTTAGAAGGAAGGCTAACAATGAGCCCTGCAGTATCATGCTGGATAACACTGGACAACACACAAGCATTTGACTCATGTTTGTGCTCATTAGAGTCTTATTTGTGTATTGTTAAGAATAATCTTTTTTTGATATAACATTATTTTATAATAAAAAGTGTCAGAAGAGTCATTTTGTCAGAAGAAAATGTATTCATGTCAGGGAAAAGATTTTTAAATGGCAGCCAATAAAGAATGAAGAAGAGAAATTGAAGAAAAGGGAAAATCTGGGGGGAGAAATACAATTGTTGTTCTTCACCACCTCATTATTTGTAACCAGTGGTATGTAAACTCCATATTATAGTACAGGATCAATTCGGATGCAAATATCTGAGCCTTAATTGTACACATGGAAGAAAGAAAACAGTGAAAATGTTCAAGCATACTTTATTTTGCTATTTCTGTGCCCTCCAAGAAATACATTCAAAGTTTAAGCAGTAACATATCACCTGGGTAGATTTATACTGAAACAAGCTAATAAATGCCATTATAAATATTATGCACAAATTGAAAACCATAGCAAGATGCATTGTACTATAGCCAGATAGCAAATCTGTAATATTATTAGTTCAAATTATTTCAGATGAGATGTATTCTATAGTAATCTTATATATCAAAGTCACTAAGGCATTGAACTCATCCCTATGCTGCTTTACTCAAGAAAAATTTCTTTTTAATTCAAACATACAGATTCAAGCCATTTATGTTTTTAAGTCTCATACATGTATCTGTGCAGAGAAGATGAAGAATATATCTATTTATTCTTTAACAATATGTTGAATAAAGATCAATTGTACCAATTTTAGAACAATCCTTTTCTTTAGTCTAATCGTTAAGTTGCTTTTCCATGGGGACAGATCTTTTTCTGCTCAAGTCTACTCTCTCTGTGATTCAATATATGTGCAGTTCTCATTATGCTAACTGGAGCTGTGCATGTAGCTGGACACAAAATTCATATCCCTCATGCAAAGCCAGGTATCACTGTGTTTGCAACACTGAGTCCTGACATGAGGATTTACAGACATGGAATGCCCTTCCACCATCTGCCAAAGTACCAAAATCCCACATCCCTGTGTCTCAGTTCATTATACTCCCATCCCTCCTGTTTTTTCAATCAGGCCTTATAGTTTGCATTTATAATGCAGGCTCAGGCCAAAGCTCTCCTAAAGTCAATGGAAAGATTCCCTATGTCATTGACAGTCTCTGAAACACGCTGTATTTGCCTTAGCCCTTTCCAGCTCACATTCCTGCAATGCCATGGGAGGTAGTATTATGAAAATCAATCCCATAGTGTAAACACTGCTACAGAATTTCCTTCTGTGAAGCTTTTTCCTTCCTTGCCTTGTGCACAATTATTTGAAGCTCAGCATCTTTTCAGCATGTGTATGGCATGGGTGGCGTCTCAGTTTCACCCAGATTTTATCCATGGCAAAGGAGAAGTCTGTCACTCAGGCTGTACTTCATTCTGTAAATTCAGTCTCATTTACTAGCAATGTATATACAAGAAACAGAGACATAGTCAAGATATTTATATAGTTCAGGAAAATGTTATACACTTTAAAGGTCAGACTATATGCAGGCATGCATGTGTATGTCTTAACTCGGGAAGGTCTTATTGAAGACAGTATGCCCAAAGTGGGTCAATCTTCTAGCTATGGGTGACGGCAAAAGGTCAGGAAATCTTCTAGCTGGGCTGGCAAGTGCAGAGGAGCCTAGGGTGATGACTTCACTCCAACCCATCCCATCTTCCTTCAGTAGAATATTTCTGCTGTAAGAAGGAGCCTGGTTCTCACTCCGTGCACAAGCTTGACCACAGAGGTGGAGAACTCAAAGCCAGGCCTAATCCTGTCTACAGCATCTCTGGAAAACCAATCCCGTGTTTTCATGATGATCCGACAGTGCTCAAATTACCAGCACACTTGTTGCAATACATCATTAAACTGACACATATCCAACATGGGCAGAAAAATATTGATGTAGATAAAAGCCTATGAGAACATAACGTGTCCTGCAGCAGCATTATGAGATGTAACATACCTCCAAATGTGCAAAAGATTGCATAACTGAACTATTTTTTCACTCCCCACGTATACAGGATGCTTTTATCAAAGGAAAAAAAGGGTGAAAAAAAAAAGTAAAAAGTTTCTGACTTTCGTTAACCTTCTCTTGTAGTTCAGGTTATTTCTTTAATGCATTTATCTGCTTTAAAATTGTCTCCTTAGCCTCTCAAGGGAAACCAATATAATACACCATCACATTTCTCACAGGAGAAAAAAGAACACTTACTCTTAATAGGTGGCAATTTTGCCAGATGTTATTGACATAGTAAGTGCGAAATTTCAGTGATACTAAATGCAAAGTGCAGCAGATTAAAGAACAATGGAACAAAGTGCAAAATGAAGTTTAAAAAGCAGCAGTGTCAAAGTCAGAGAAAGTGTGAAAAAATTACATTTTAACAACACTATTAAGAACAAGTTTACTAATTACTGTAACTGGCACAAATTTAAAAGTACCTTCTTTAGACTCGGGGAAGTTTTTTAAAGTGTGATTTTTTTTCTTGTCAGCATTTCTTTTCTTTATGCACTGTAGCAGAGACATAACATTACTGATACTAAAACAATGACACTTGGAGCTCTTTATCTTTCACTTCTTAACCCTTTCTTACCAAGTAATATTGCTGCAAATCCTGCTATTTGAGCAGGGTAGTGAACTAAAGAAAATGCTTTGATAACTAATACTGAACAGTTCAAAATAAAGACTATGTGATTGATTCAGTCATGCTTTACACATTCACCCACTGACAATAATGGAATTTACACACTAAGAATGACTTCTCATTAAAAGTTTGGCAAAATCCTGTTTTGCTGTTACAAAAAAATCTATACAATGTGCACAGCTTCCTCATATTCAATTATTCACTAAAATGCAATAATAAAGTATTACAGTTGAGATGCTCATCTTCTATAAATCAGAGAAGCTCCACTGCTTTCGGTGGCATTACACCAAACTTAAAGAACCCGATTTTCTAGATTTCATTTGTATTCTTCATATTGTATTGACAAATAGGACCTGTTTCTCAACTGGCAGGTATACACGGACCTCTGCTGAATCCATTGCAACCACTCTTTGTTTGACCCTCAGCCCTGGTATTGTAGCCCATACAGTCTTCAGCGAGACTACAGCCAGCAGCAGCACAGCTAAGACCTAAGTGTATATCCATAAAAAAACAAATTGAATGCTTTCAGGCGTATGAATGACCAGGTCTGCTTTGATATTCTAGAAATGAATGCTCATTGCAGCAGTGCTTCAAGCAGTTCAGAAGTCCTTGCCCTGACTGGGGATGCAGCCATCCACACATCTGTTGCAGAGAAGAGCAGCTCTAGTGTGGGAGACAATATCCTCACTCTAAACTGATCAGTTTTCTTCCTGCTTTTTGGAGATGCTAAAGTGCCTCAGATTTCAGTGACAATTCTTGGGCCAAAATCTAACACCAAAATCCTATGACTGAAAAAAAAATTTCCTTTTCCAGGATAAATTATCAACATCACTCGTTTTCTTTGTTTTCACTCAGCGCCTTCATTATTCAGCGGGTACATCCAGATTGCAAACAGAAAAGTGACTCCAGTGTGAAGTACCCAAGATACTCCAATGCAGTTAATTCAGACAGAAACAGCAGTTGAACCTGCAGATCATGGTACTAGCTGCCCAAGTAACAGCCCAGGGTCCTTGAACAACCCACACCACCGCACATAAAAACTTAATTTCAGCATCGCATAAGCTACATACATAGCAAGCACAATTCCAAATACAGCTCTAGTAGGCAATTCCAATTTCCAATTATTCTCTGAGAAAGGGTTTAATTTAAAGTCCATTTGGAAATAAAAGTAGCAAAGCGTCAAGCTTTTCTAAAATACTACTACTTTCTTCTCTGTGACAAGGGAAAGTTGACTTTGCACAGGATGCAAGTAGCTTGCACTAATTATGATTCCATTAGTGGGAGTTCTCCTAGCATATCAATGGCTACCCTTTTCACAGAAATCTGATATTATGCAGCTGAATACATCTGCACGGCTTTCTTGGGGCACTTTTCTTTAAAGTGCATTTATCATAGTCATCTATCACCACTTTTCCACCTCATGACTGCACTTGACTCAATCAAATAATTTGTGAACTAGAAACAAAATTGGTTCAACTTCAAAAATTGTGTACTGTACAATTTGATGCAAGGCCTAAGGTTCTACCCACTTAAGGAAGAAAAGATGTGGCATGGTAGATGATTCATTTGCCAAAGGATCTAATGTATGTGAAGTTACACCCTCTAGATCTTCATAAGAGCATAAAGAATCTACCAGGATTTTTTTTTGAGAGGTGAGAGAAGGAGGCAGAAGTGGCATTATTTTCCATAAATGTACTTTTTAAAGCCTCAGAAACCAAACATAGATCCTGAACACTTGTCCAATTAATATCATGCAGTTCAATATTACGAGCATTGAAAAATTGTCTGTAGCAGATTTAAATGGAAACACACTTTTCATCTTGTGTTGTGGTGTAGTTTGCTCCCTTCTTCTGTGACCTAAGTGTAGTTGATGGTGTTCACCCTTTTCACTGCCTTTAGCCAGAGCTCATCAGCAGTGACCTGTACTGATGACGTGCATTGGCTTCCCATCAGGTGTAATATTACTGTCAGTTTGGTATGTCAAGTCTGCAGTAATCAGTAGCCATCAGTTTCACTGTATCAAACAGTATATATGTGATTACCCAGATGACTACAAAACCCTTAGAGGGCCCTTGTTGTCCTTGCTCCCTGGCTGGTGACCTCATTTGTTACTTCCAAATTTTAAAGGAGTTCTTTGATGTTAAAATACTTATTCTTCTGTCCCTCCCTGCTATTTTTTTTGTAAGAGTTTTGTCACATCTCGGGGTCCAGGTCA
>WAAD01028608.1:2696-40780 GCA_013389945.1 Fregata magnificens
ACCATTAAGTAATCTATTTCCATTCTAACACTAAAGATTACGTTCCCAGTCTTCAAATCGATACAAATTTACTAGACCATGTTTAAAAAAAAAAAAAAGATGGCTCTCATAATCATTAGGAAATGCATCCAGAAGATGTCTGTTCCCTCACAACTGAAACAACAGTAAATGAGACCTAAGGCGGCAGAGCAGGAATCTCTTGTACTGGCTTTTTTTGATTGTGTCACTGTGGAAGGATAAAACCTGCCGAAGTAGAACCTCCGGACAAACTGGGCAAAATCGGTTTCATGCAATTCACTGTTTCGAATTTATTCTCATATGAAGCAGGATTTCTTTGATATGGTATGATAGCTCCCCTAGTAGAATATCAGAAAAACTCCTTGAGCAGGATTATGCTGAAGAACATAAAGTTGATCTGAAGTCTACTGTTAATATTTTAGATAAGAAAGAAAACTGTGTAAGTCTTTCCTTGGAAGTAATAGTATGCTTGAATTATCATTTCCTTGTAATAGTATTGCAAATCTGGTATTTTTATCTCCATTTTTATCTACTCTGTACTATGAAAATATTTAAGCGATTGCTTGAATGCAGTTGTTGGCAATAACACTATGTGTCATATTATTATATATTATGCAATGTTATGACTACTACTCAGTTCATGGATGACATACTACAATAACTTTGGGAAATAAGCATGTGCCCAGCTATTCAAAGCTGTAAGGAAGGATGTTTCTTGGATTTCTAAAAAGTAGATTTTTAAGTTCCTACTAGGTGAAAAAATGATTAAGATTTATAAGGATAGGGGTCTATATTACACTGTTTTGAGTAACTGTATAGAAAGACAGAACCAGATTTTCAGATGCTTCCCAAATCCAAATATGCATAAGTATCTCAAATTTGGATACTTGTGCAGAAGGTTCTGGTTCCTAGGCTTTAAAAAAGGGCTGGAAATACCACAGGATCCAGCTTACTCTTGGTTTCAGTCAGGATCTAAAAAATACAGGAAAAGTTGTATTATGTTTTTGTATTATGTTTGCTTCTGGTCCTCCCTGGACTGTGGAATAGTGGAGGCATGCACGGGGTTTTTTTGTCCTAAAGTTTGTATTAGAAAGTATTCTTCTGCATTAGGATTATGTAAGGTCATATAGTCCTTCCCAGTGGAGAGTCCCACTCTCTGGTCTGGGTCCTTTCTGATGCTGTTAAAGTGACCAGTAACAGCTTAGAACTCCCAAAATGGTTGAAAGTTCAGCAACACTTTGTCTCAGCTGTGCACAGTTAGAAGATGCCCCATTTCTGTCATGGAAGATCTGTACCCTTTCCCTGTCTCGGTTGCCACTGAAGAAACCAAATAGAGTGCAAGAGATGAAGGTGTCCCACCTGCAGAGATACTGTCTTCAGATTGAGTGTATACAATCTGATACTAATTTAGGGCCCAGTCGGTGAACTGCTGACCATTTTCTAATATCCTCGGCTGGCTCTAGAATAAGCGTTTTGTAGGATCAGACTGTTAAAGATCATTTGATTCTTGCTGATTACGAGATTCTTAGCCCTACTAATATTTCTTGAATTAAGCTCAGAGTCCTGTGGGAGCTTTGCCATGACCTCAACAGGAGTTTGAATTCAAAAGGTCAGAGGCAAATAATACATAATTCAGTTCACAAGAAGTGTGCCAAATTTCTCCTAAATATTCTGTAACTAAGGTGCGTTCTAATAATCGGCAAACATCCCTGCTTTTGGAAGGGAGTTATTTCAGAGAATCCATTTGAACCAATGCATATTTAATTTTTTTTTTAAACTGTGGATTATTGAGTCTCTAGGCATCTGGCTTTTTTTCTCTTTTTGCATCAGAGGTACTTTAAGTAGCCTAGTAGCTGTATACTATGACATACAGCATTTCTAGATTGTGGTCAATATGCTCTTTCTTCTTTGACCTGAAATGTATTGTGTATTCCGTACTGCAAGGCTGACAGGCATGAAGGCAAGCTATGTTTTGTAAAACTGAATAGTTTTTAAAACAAAAAAAGTGTCTGGAGTTGTTTTCAAGTGCTTTTGAAGAGAGAGTCTTACAATCTGTGCACATTCAGAAGTAGCCAGTGGTTTTAGGAGTTAGACTTGTCGTATGGCAGCTGGTCAACAGGCTGTAAGCGTGTGCTGTTCAGAGTTAATGGCCAGCTTGATGCAGCCCATTTGTTGGACTTTTCCAACAATCCCCACACTTCCAAGCCTCTCTTACTGTTACGTTCCCCACTGCCAAGTTTTGCTGGGTTTATATCATGAAACTGACTGACTTATCTCACAGGAGGTTTCACCAACGGGTATCTCTATGGCTTAGTGATACAAGATGCACCATTCTGCACTGATTTTTATAATCCAGTGTGTGAATATTCTAGATTTGTCTCTGAAAGCTCCATATAACGTATTTTCATACAGGAAAAATAAATAGTAGAAGTTGTGTGTTTCTTTCACTCCTTTCGTCGCAGTGCTTATTCAGAAGTAGCCATATTGTTTACTGCAGCTGGTTTTGGGTGCTTTCTTTAAAGACGCTGGGAAGGTGGTGGTGGTGTTTCTAAAGAAAACTTGTTTCACCAAAACATTCTTGCACTTTAATGTGACTTAAACAGCACCAGAACTTTTTTAAAAAAAATGCTTATTACAGTAAAACACCACAAATATGCTCCGAATGTGATGTGTCAAGTGAAAATTGTGCTGAGGTGTAAAAATAAGATAGTTGCTACGCTTTGCCTCTAAGATGCCTTGGTTTAATTGGCGGCTGCAAAACAAACGTGGCTTGAGAGCCCCATCCATCTCACCCACTCACCTTTTCTAGGTGCCTCTGTTGAGGAAATTTATCGAAAATTTTTTTACCATGTTTTATCAATCTTTGACTTGCATCTTGAGTGCATCTGCAGCTTGTCAAGGTTCCCTGGGTTAAATTACCAGTGAGACATTTGCAGTTAACTTCAACAGCACAAGCCTTCACTTTGTTTCCCGCTGACCACAGTTGCAAGCATGCAGTCCTCTTCCCAGAAGAGAGGAATTAGTCTCTGCTTCTCTCTGTTTGGGTCAGGCCCAAATGAGAGACACTTAATAATTTTAATATATGGGAAGTAACTTTGATTCTGTCTGTCTAAAGACTTTATGTGGTTTGTAAAGCAATTAAGTAGGACTTAGGACGCCATTCTCCCAGACAAAAAGGCCTTAGGACAGAAAAATATACTGTATTACTCTCAATATTAGTGCTGTTGCCAGGTTTGAGTGGTTTCATTTTATTATTAGTACTGTGCCTGCGCCATTTTGGGTGAAAATGTACTGCAGATAGTGAGGTACTAGGCCCATAAATGAAGTATTTCTCTTCAGATATGAAGTGGTTAGAAAAATAAGAGTCATTCAGCAATAAGTTTACAAAATACATCAAACTGCATATATGGATCGGGATGTTTCCAGTTTTCTGAAGCACAGGTGGGACTTTGTGCTGGGAATAGCGCATGTATATTCTTTCTGGATCATACAAAGCTTTTAGCATCCATTTTATAAATTTGCAATGCCAGACAGGACAGACTTCATATAATGTAAGGTGTGTTTAACATTGGGTAGACTAAAACTGAACATGTGCATAAATGACCTATCAAAACCTGCATTTGAGGAACGTGAGGATAAATAAATTGACAACTCTTCTTCTACCTTGCACACAGTGTTGCTAGTTGTTGTAGAAGTTGCTCAGATGGCTGTCCTTCACATAGTCCTGCGAAATTGTTGCTTTCCTTACTCATCCACCAAACTAAAATCCAAACTAATGGTTTGTTCCAAAATTTCACTGTAAGTTTTCCCTGTAAATACTCTGCTGCCCAGAACTGTTTCCCTTGAAAACTGTCTAGAACTTTCACAGTAGATGTCCAAAACCAATTTATTAGATTTTAAGTCATTCACTCATCTATACTCATCTATAAAATTCAGGGTTTTTTCTTTGCATGTGTAAAAATGTTTATATCAGTATTTAATGCTAAGCTATTGATTTTACTTTCAATTAATGATTACCTTTATTGCAAGTACTTGAATCTTTTTCTGGCATTTTTTTCTGTCAATATGCAGAAGTATTTAAGCAAGTTGAATAAAACAGACTCTGTTTTTCTCTTCATATTTTGGAGTATCTTTAAATGATGCTGTCTGATGGTATGTAACAATTCCACATGCGTAGTAATGTTGGCAATACCCGTCACATTAACATGAATACACTGTAAATTACATATCTTATAGAGGCAGGTGCCATTTGTTCCTATTTAATTGCTCTCTTTCTTTTTGTCCTTCTTGTTGTATTATGTTTTAATAATAATGAGATAAATTAAGACGTAATATGAACCTTTGCCCTGTAACTCAAGCTGAATGTATTTTTACATTGAGCTTATGCGACTTTAATTTTCACAAGCAAATGTTTTGGGCTTTTCCCAGAATTAAGATTTAGGAAAATGCCATGAGAAGAGGCTTTTCTTGCATAATGTGAACTTACTATGAAATGAAAAGTTCTGGAAGTCTTGAAATCTTTTTCTGCTGTAGATTTAATGAGTCTTGTTACTAATTTAGGTACTTAAAAATATCTGGAAAACCAATTTTGTTCAAACTTAACTTGGTAGCTGGAAGTATATTAGGATTTTTCATACAGTTACTTCTCTAACCTGCGGTGGATGTGTACATGTAATGTTCTTTCACTGACTCATCATTACTTCATAGAATCATAGAATCATAGAATCATTAGGTTGGAAAAGACCTCTAAGATCATCAAGTCCAACCATCAACTAACACCACCATGACTCCTAAACTAGCCCCTGGAGTGCCACGTCTACACCTTTTTTGAACGCCTCCAGGGTAGATGACTCCACCACCTCTCTGGGCAGCCTGTTCCAATGCCTAACCACTCTTTCAGTAAAGAAATTCTTCCTAATGTCCAATCTAAACCTCCCCTGACGCAACTTGCAGCCATTTCCTCTCGTCCTATCGCTAGTTTCTTGGGAGAAGAGTCCAGCACCCGCTTCCCTACAACCTCCCTTCAGGTAGTTGTAGAGAGCGATAAGGTCTCCCCTCAGCCTCCTCTTCTCCAGACTAAACAACCCCAGTTCTCTCAGCCGCTCCTCATAAGACTTGTTTTCTAGTCCCTTCACCAGCCTCGTTGCCCTTCTCTGGACACGCTCCAGCACCTCAGTGTCCTTCTTGTACTGAGGGGCCCAAAACTGAACACAGTACTCGAGGTGCGGCCTCACCAGTGCCGAGTACAGGGGCACGATCACTTCCTTACTCCTGCTGGTCACACTATTCCTGATACAACCCAGGATGCTGTTGGCTTTCTTGGCCACCTGGGCACACTGCCGGCTCATGTTCAGCCGGCTGTCGACCAGCACCCCCAGGTCCTTTTCTGCCGGGCAGCTCTCCACTTCACTGTGACTGACTCATGACATTTTCCTTTCATCAAGGCAGTTATTTTCACACATACAGTTCATGACAGAGAGTGAGTTATTTTATTGTTCAGGTTAATATTTATTATATTGCAGGTGAATCATCTTAAGGTGGCCAAATTCCAGCTATTTACTCTGTTTTCAGAGTTGAGGAGGGCTAGAAAGACCTTCTGGTCAGTTTCAACCAAGTGGGACCCTGAGTCATTGAAGATCAGACAGTAATTCTGGAAACAGGGAGACTACAGAGGAGCAGAAAATCAATCAGGCCGTTACCTTATGTCTAATAATACACATATTAGCTGCTGTCATGGGAATGAGAGCACATTTTTGAAATAGTATAAACTTCTTCCAAGTTCCTCTCCATCTGCTTGAGCAGCACGAGGCACTTAATCTAAGGTAGGAGAGTTTTGAGCAGAAGAGCAAATGGTTTTACTTGAATTGTATCCACACTCTGATGTTTTTTTAAAGGTGGGTTGGGTTTTTTTGGTGGTAATACTGTAAATGAGATGCTGTAGTTCTAATAAGGAAATTGCCTATTTGAAAAAGTTGAGTGAAACTTCTATAAAACTGGAACACCAAAACTTACCTTAGCTGTTAAATTAGCTATGGCTGAAGGGAGAGGAGAAAGAGGAGTGACGGATTCATGCCAGAACAACTGGGTTAGTAAATGGTAAGGAGCGGTGCATTTTTTCCTGTGTAAGATTCTTAATTTACCGTTACATGTTTAAAACTTTTATAGAAAGTTTTGATACAGGCTGGATGATGTTTTTCACAATAATAATAATACTGGGGTCTTTTTACTTGTAGCCTAGCTTTGGCGTATACTTAATTCACATCTTTGTATATTTTTCTAGTTCTGAGTGTTACAAACCTCTTTGTACGTTCTGGGTTTTTTTTAAAATTCACCTGAGTGTGAAATAGTCGCTAACGTTCAGGAGCTGGAGCATGTTGTGAGCTAGAATCAAGAAAGTTGGCAAGATTGGAAAATGCAATAGAAGGGAACTATAGTAATGGAATTAGCTTTAAAGTAGTGGAGAAATTGATTTTTTAATTTTCTGATTGCAGTGATGTAGTTGAAGTTAGGATTACAACAGCTACTCTTATAAACCATCAAACTTAACTTCTAACTGGAAATACTGACCTTGAAAGCGGATGCGAGGTCATTGTTTACAGAACTTCACTCCATTGCACCACTTCATTGACTACCTTTGATTTAAATTATCATTTGCTATTTCTTTTCTGAGTTGTATGGGAGGCTGTATAGAGTTGTTAAACAGGAAGACAGAAGCTGTGAAACATCTTTAAAAGGAGAGCTGTAAGCTTAACTGTAGAAAATTAATTAATACTCTTCAGATACTTGAAATACAAGTCTTAATGTGTGGCCTGTTGAGATTTTGCCGTAGAATTTGTAGCCCAAGCAGAAGTGTTGATCAGAGTTTGTATCCTGAAATATTCCATCTCTCTAGTGCAAAACAAGGCCACTGTAAACAACAGGTTTAGCTAAGAAGCTGATCCCAGGATGAAAGATAGATGAAATCAGCTGCAGACTGTGTGAGGAATTCCTCATGAGGAATTAACGGTAACGCTTTTCATAATCTTTCATGCTTTGGCTAAAAATATTAGCACCATAAAAATTCTTCAGGGGGCAGAGTTGAGGTGGTAGCTGCAGAGTGATCCAAACATAAAAGAGGCACATTTTCCCTTTTTATGGGGAGGCCTCTTTCAGACCTGTCATATGATGGATTTGAAATGAAAGTTTAATGGACTCTCAGTTGCTCAGACAGCCATCTTTCTACAGCTTTGTTATTAACAACAATTTAATCTTAGCCAGCTCTTTCCTTTTTTTCTGAGCTCTTGATAATTCATTTATTTTGTTTGTGTAGCAGCAATATAAGAAAAAATATTCAGATCATAAAGTTAAGGAAGTGTTCCATATTAAAAAACAATGTAAAATCAGTCTCCAATAAATTCTGCAGAAGTGTTTACTCCACAGTTGTTTGAATTAAAATGTAACAAGTGTAAATAGCATGTAAATAGTGTGAATGGATTTCATATTTAATCTGCATGCAATAGTATGTGAGCTGTACTTTTTCCTCCCAGCACTATATGGGTAATGATGATGCCATTTTCATGACTGATGTTGTATAAAATATTTTTCAGCTAATGTTCACGACATAGAGACTGTTTTGTTAATGTGCCAGAAAATGAGACCTGGGAGGCAAGTGGATGTATGATAGCTCTTGGGAAAATAAACATGTAGCATTAAGTAAAATAAAATTTCAAAATGTGTGAATACATTTTTACAGGGTCTGATCCAGAGCCATTAATGTCATTTAAATTTTTTACTTCAGTTGCACGCCAAATATACCAGGTTCTTGATTATGCCAGCTACTTTAGTGCTCTGTTGGGAATGATACAGCCTCATTTTGCCTTCCTTCAGAAGTCCAAAAGGGTGGGAAGTTCTCCACCGTGACTCATGCCTTCTGAGTTCATGTGGGTGCAGCTCTGTCGAGCCACTCAAATCCACTGAGTATTTTGCATAGGGAGAAATAAAACTCTGAAACTTCACCCCTCAAGGCTCTTTACAGGGTCAAGTGGTCCAGGGGCAGTCCTGTGTATTTCCTTGAGAGTAAAGACTGTCAACAATATGGGCTTCTTTCTCGTAGGTTCAGAACTGGTGGCAGCCAACTGCTTTAATCCTTAACCTTCCTACATCTTACATTTTGTCCAGAACGGTGAAAAAAAAAATTTCTTTACAGTGTAGAAAAAAGGGAATGCAATAATATAAAATCTTTAAAATTAATTTATCTACTTTTATACCCATTCTGTTCAGTTACTACCTTATTTTCCTTTTAATGAAAAAGATTTGATCCTATGAAAAATTTTTCTTGCACGAACTGGGACACTAGTAATAAAGACTAAACTAATTTATATTTTATATTTACAGATTGCACACGTGTTCTCATATCATTTGTTACCCCACGTTGAAAAAGCAGGTTGCTGAGTCCTTAGCCTCTCTAGAGGTGTGACTGTATCGGTTTAGTGCAGGCATGATTAATAAAGCCCATACAACTGCAATTCAAATCTATTATTAGTAGTTAGGTAATATATTAGTATTGCATACCTCTGTTTCTGCATGTATGGTAAGGCAAACTAATGCAAGCTGACTTGAAATCACAAACATAACTGAAAATTCTAGTTGGTTGATCCTTGAAGACTGATAAAGTCACCCACTTTGCTGAACCATTGCTTTTTCATTAATGAGTAACAATGGTAAGGACTTACAAGAGACATAAGTACATGATGGTATCTAAGTACTGTTTACAAAATTTATCAAAAAACACAATGAAGTCATCTTCTGTGAACAATTTCATCAATATTAAGTAAATTAAAAATGGATAGTCAGCAGCAACCACTCCCATAGGGGAAAAAGACTTTGAATCTTGCAACTTAACAAGGCAAATACACTGACAGTGTCACTATCCCTTCACCCAGTGTGTTCTGTTCTGAGTAGTTCTATGCTGGATTGTCTTTAAGCCTGGATATCAGCTCAGTCTTCTAGTAGGGTTACGGAACTTGCTCTGTGAATCAAGGTCAAGTGATCTGTCCGGTTCCTTGTATTTTGTAGTGACCAACAGTAAGGTGTTTCATAAGATATTATAGGAATATGCGGTTGGCAAATATGAAATAATCTGCACAAGTTATAGGTCTTAACCTAATACATACAGTTACAATACATACGAAGTTCAAACCTTCAATATCAGGATGTTCCTTTGCAGCTATTTACTTTTATTAATTAAAAAAAAAAAAAAAATCATCCAGTCCCTTCTTGAATCTTGTTAAAGTGTTCCCCTCAACAGCTTCTTGTTGGATTGAAGCTGATAGGCCTATAGGGACACATCGTGTGAAAAGTATTCTTTTTGAATTTACAAACCTTCTGTTTCATTGCTTTCCCTTATTTTTTTGTTTTGAACTGGAATAATTGTTTTTTAGTCCATATATCTATATTTGTCTGCATCTTTATCTGCAACTATGGAATTTTGTCGATAAAGGAGGTTTTCTTTCAACAAGGGGATACTCGAGAGTAATGAAGTGATTGACATGGTTTCTCAAATGTGGCAATAGTATTGCACTTAAAATCACTGATTTGTATAAAAGAACGATGATATTTGTAGTGTAGTTCTCTATTGCTGTCTTTTTTAATCTTAACATAATGCGCCTTTACATTGACATTTTGTGACCGTTTCTCACCACACAGTCACACTGATGTTCTTCACTGAGAGACCTGCAGCAAAAGCAGAAAGAATGCTTCTGTTGATTAATTCGGTTAATTCAGATGTCGGGAATACGTAAGAACAATCTAAGTTTTTTCTCTAATGTGTATTACTTTGGAATTAATGGCATAAATGTAATTTTCTGTCATTTAGGCCATGCATGTAGGCTTTTTAAGTTTTTCCCAGCAGCATAAATAGTTGTATGTAATGCTGAAAGCATTTTAAGTGAGTATCACAGTTATTGTGACAGGACAAAGAAGAAACAGTCTCTGGAATAACTGGGTCCTCGACCCTAGATTTTTAAAAGTTCAAAGCTCATACCTTTAATTTGCATTAAAAGTAAATTGCCAAGCAATATAGAATGCTCTGCTTTTGGCTGGGGTAGAGTTAATTTTCTTCACAGTAGCTGGTATGGGGCTGTGTTTTGGATTTGTGCTGGAAACAGTGTTGATAACTGCTGAGCAGTGCTTACACGGAGTCAAGGCCTTTTCTGCTCCTCACCCCACCCCACCAGCGAGTAGGCTGGGGGTGCACAAGAAGTTGGGAGGGGACACAGCCGGGACAGCTGACCCCAACTGACCAGAGGGGTGTTCCACACCATATGGCGTCATGCTCAGCATATAAAGCTGGGGGAAGAAGAAGGAAGGGGGGGATGTTTGGGGTGATGGTGTTTGTCTTCCCAAGTAACCGTTAGGCGCGATGGAGCCCTGCTTTCCTGGAGATGGCTGAGCGCCTGCCTGCCGATGGGAAGTAGTGGATGAATTCCTTGTTTTGATTTGCTTGTGTGCGTGGCTTTTGCTTTACTCATTAAACTGTCTTTATCTCAACCCACAAGTTTTCTCACTTTTACTCATCTGATTCTGTCCTCCATCCCACCGGGAGGGGAGTGAGCAAGAGGCTGTGTGGTGCTTAGTTGCCAGCCAGGCTAAACCATGACATACAGCCAAGGATATTAGTAGATTTTGTTGTCTGTTTCAAAGTCTGTATTTAAAAGCAAACTCTTTTGTAATCAAATGGAAAATCTTTGAGTAGAGCCTTTAGAGTAAGGGTCATTCATGTCTTTTCTGTGTACTTAAACAATGATGTGGTTTCAGCTTCAAGATATTACTGTATTTTAAAATACATAACTGTAATACTGCATAAGATTATGCACATGTATGTGGCAGGAGTTTCTGACCTTAAGGACTTAAAATTATAGTCACATAGACAGATAAAGGAAGTAGGAACAAGAAGGAACAGAGGCACCTAGAAATCAGTGACTTGCCCATGATGACAAAGGGAATGCACTGCACAACTGGATATTGAATCCATATTTTATCCTTGCTGGCTAGTATCCGATTTGCAAAGTCACTTTTCCTTACGCAAGAGATCCTGCTGGCATTTTCAGAGAGCTCGTCATTCCAAACAGTGCTGCATATCAGGGCTCTGCAGATGTTCTGGCAAAAAAATCATGTTCTGAAAGGGAAATGGAGGGAGTAGCCAAATGGCTTCACGAAGAATAACTGGAGTATTTGGCAACCCAGGATACACATGTGTCCCTAAATTGTTTGGTGCTTCTGCATTGTATAATGTGCTGATTTTCTGTATCTGCTTCTGTGTTTTGTTCTGTCTAAATTACAAAATAGTCAATTCAATGGGAAGGAAGTGGAGGAAAACCACTTCCTCGGCATCCATGTGTGTTCAGTGTATGCCACAGGCTGGCTGAGAGTCACATGACAAACTATGAGAAACTGTTGAAAAAGGTTTCCGAGCTGTCTTTGATTTTTCTTTCTTTTCTTGCAAGATAAACATACCAAGTGTTTGGACAAAGTTTTCTAGGCTTTTATTTTTTTCATACAACTACTAATATAACTGTTCTTTTCAACAGCCACACAGCTTTGTCCCCTGGCATCAGAGAACACCTAACAGTGTAATGCGCCTTTGGGGATTTGTTGGGCACCAGTATGTGAAGGTGATTTCCTCTGAAGTCCTTGTGTTTCTGTCCCCATCCTCTACAGCATTGCGGAGTCGATCAGGACGGTCCATCATCAACGGAAACTGGGCAATTGATCGACCTGGGAGATACGAAGGTGGTGGGACAATGTTCACTTATAAACGCCCAAATGAAATCTCCAGCACTGCAGGAGAGTCATTTCTAGCTGATGGTCCAACAAATGAAGTCCTTGATGTCTATGTAAGTTTCTTGCATTTAGATTAATCTTCCTGATGGAAAAAAATTGTTCCATTCATTGTTAACATGCAACACAAACAATGCAACATTGCATTCAGCACCAGTACTTTGTTACTGTTTTGTTCCTTTAGTTTTGAAACATTATTTTTGTTATTTTACTGTTGCATGCTGTTGCTCTTATCTTGCTATGCTTGCACATAGGAAATCTAAATTATGATGAAGCCTTTTTCTCTCAGACTATACTGATTCAGTAAAACCGATTATACTTGTTCAGTAAAATAGAGATAAAGCATACAGATGTCTGGGTTTGGGTTTTTTTTTGTGAACTGGATTTTCTCTGGTTGCTTTCCTACTTAAGCAAATTTGGCATAGTTTAATTTTACAGTGAACTGAAGCAAATACCTGAATCAGACAAGGCCTCTCACAGAGTGATGCCATCTCAGTTTTCTTTAAAAGAAACGTTAAGTCCAAAAAACTATAGAATGTGGGATTTGCAACAGAGCGGTTTTAATACAAAGCTGTGCTAGGAGACCATAGGTAATAGCTATTTGAGAAAGGAAGAGAGAAGACAAATTGTGGCTAAGAGGGGGGAATCATATTGAAAAAGCTGTTTACTTCAGGTGGGACTTTTACTGCATCATATTGAAGTAAAAAATATAACTGGAATTGATCACAACTTACTCAAAGATAAATGGTGTCTTCTGAGATTATACACTTTCATATGGTAAAATCCATTCATTGAAGAAACTAGATTAACTGGTGATATGGTTGTTTCACGCAGCTATGGCTTTTTTGCCCTTAAGTGGAGTATGGGGTGGAAAAGTGAGTGTGCTGGGTTGTTTCATAGAAAAATGAATAGTAACTACCCTGATTACTGAGCTGGGAAAAGTTAGATGTTGGCAAAGTTATTCCCCATCTGCTATATGGTGTTTTAATAAAGTAATGTAATAATTACGCCAACATTACTTCTTTCTGGATAATTTCTGATTGATTTTAATGTAAGACTGGCAAAAGCTTGGGAGATTAAATGGTTGGGCTCCTAGATTCTGCAATGCAGTTTCCATGTTTTTAAAATATACGTGTCATTGTGTAGTTAGAGGATGCTGTGAGCTGAGGTTTGGTCTTAAGCTTTTATTGTCAGCTGATTGATGCCTTATACATAATGACCCAGAGAGGAAAGGATCAGGAAATGGATTAAACAGATGTTTTTAAAGTAATACCATTAAAAACCTTAAATTATCATATTTTAATGTTTTAGTTTAGGCTTAGTCTCTTCTTTTTTTTGCTTTTGCAATGCATATAAGAAAGCTGGCACGATGGGCATAGCTTTATCAGTTTTGCTCTGTGGCTGCTACTATGGATTGCCGCATCTAATTTGACTGGACTCTTATCTGAGATGTTTCTTGTAGGTGTGAGGAATACTGTAATTCATTATAAGCTAATAAGTTTAATGTCTCTTTCAATATAGTGTGGGCAGATAAAAATGGATAGTGCTAGATGAAAGAAAATCAATCATCAGTATGACATAGCCTCTCTTACAGGTTTGAAATTTGTAGCCACGCAGATACAGATGTCTTTTTTCAGACTTTGTCTTGCAGTTCCTGAATCATGTAATTCTCTTTTCATTCATACTCGGGATCATAGAATCATAGAATCATAGAATCATTAAGGTTGGAAAAGACCTCTAAGATCATCAAGTCCAACCATCAACTAACACCACCATGACTCCTAAACTAGCCCCTGGAGTGCCACGTCTACACCTTTTTTGAACGCCTCCAGGGTAGACGACTCCACCACCTCTCTGGGCAGCCTGTTCCAATGCCTAACCACTCTTTCAGTAAAGAAATTCTTCCTAATGTCCAATCTAAACCTCCCCTGACGCAACTTGCAGCCATTTCCTCTCGTCCTATCGCTAGTTTCTTGGGAGAAGAGTCCAGCACCCGCTTCCCTACAACCTCCCTTCAGGTAGTTGTAGAGAGCGATAAGGTCTCCCCTCAGCCTCCTCTTCTCCAGACTAAACAACCCCAGTTCTCTCAGCCGCTCCTCATAAGACTTGTTTTCTAGTCCCTTCACCAGCCTCGTTGCCCTTCTCTGGACACGCTCCAGCACCTCAGTGTCCTTCTTGTACTGAGGGGCCCAAAACTGAACACAGTACTCGAGGTGCGGCCTCACCAGTGCCGAGTACAGGGGCACGATCACTTCCTTACTCCTGCTGGTCACACTATTCCTGATACAACCCAGGATGCTGTTGGCTTTCTTGGCCACCTGGGCACACTGCCGGCTCATGTTCAGCCGGCTGTCGACCAGCACCCCCAGGTCCTTTTCTGCCGGGCAGCTCTCCAGCCACTCTTCCCCAAGCCTGTAGCGTTGCATGGGGTTGTTGTGACCAAAGTGCAGGACCCGGCACTTGGCCTTGTTGAACCTCATACAGTTGGCCTCGGCCCATCAATCCAGCCTATCCAGATCCCTCTGCAGAGCCTTCCTTCCCTCGAGCAGATCGACACTCCCACCCAGCTTGGTGTCATCTGCAAACTTGCTGAGGGTGCACTCAATCCCCTCATCCAGATCATTGATGAAAACATTGAACAAAACCGGCCCCAGAACCGAGCCCTGGGGAACACCGCTCGTGACCGGCCGCCGACTGGATTTCACTCCATTCACCACCACTCTCTGGGCTCGGCCATCCAGCCAGTTTTTTACCCAGCAAAGTGTATGCCCATCCAAGCCGTGAGCTGCCAACTTCTCCAGGAGAATGCTGTGGGAGACCGTGTCAAAGGCCTTACTAAAGATCTTTATGCTATGTGTAGAAAAGTGAAGATATTTGCAGATGGGAACTCTAAATGGCTTTCAGTTCCATTTTCCTGCGATCATGCTGTCTTTCTTCCACTCTAAAAATGTAGAGGAAAAAGCTCTCTAAGTTACAACAGGTTATAATTAGCAAGATAAAAAGAGATGCAAGTTTTGTCCAAGTGTGAAGTATACATTGCTACAAAGACTTAGGTCCACTAACTCAAAGCAAAACTATTGCATAACTGCAGGTATTTTCCTGCAGGAAAGCTGTGACAATATATTCATAGGGACTTCATCAGTTAAGCTCTTTATAACGTGCCTGTCAGCTGTTATGAGAAATGTGATGCAAAAACCATGGGAACCATTGGAAACCATCCTGGAACCATCTTAAGAACAGGGTCCTGGTTCCGGAAGGTGGGGGGTACTCTTCCGCTGAAGTCAGCTTCCCAGTGCTCAGTTCTCTCAGGACCAAACACAAAGAGGGTGTATTTTTTGGGTAACAAAGTGACATGGGAAGGACCAACCCTTATAAAAAATATTACAGGTAATGCATTATTAGATGGTTCGTAAAAGTGAATGATCTCTGAGGGACAGAGTTCAGAGGAACAGCTATTATATTTGGCAAGGAAAAAGTGATTTTGACACAAGGAAAAACAAAGGTCTGAATCCGTAGTTGGTGTTAATTGGTGTGATGAATTTAGTGAAACCTTGAAGCCTAAGTGTGCTCTGCTGGGTCATAAAGCCATTGGCATAGCATGACTTTTTTCTTTTTGGCCCATGGTTTGTCAGAACCAGAGAGCTAGTGCAAGCTCTGGTGTTTGGGTTTGTTTTGTTTTTAAAAAAAAGGTACTTAAAGTGTAATCTGAGGCTTCTACCAGACCAATCCCCACAAAGAGTTTGGGGCTTTTAAAGCAGCAGTGTCAGTAGAAGCAGTACTGAAGTAATCAAAGCTAAACTAGGGAAATGAGCATCTGATGGCATCCCTGCATTTCTAGTGTGAGTACGCTCAGGCTCTCAGCAGCAGCAACGTAATACAAGCCAGCTGGGTATGGAGTGTGCTGCTAGCAGTTTTAAAAAGCTTTCATAAAGTCATATCTTGCTCAGGTCTTATTACGCCTAACTGCTTAAACAAGCACACAAGAAGTGACACTGACTTTCAGAGGCGTGCTCATGTCGGCTCACATGGGCTTGTGCAGCGGTGTTCTGAAACCACTCAGCTTCATTTTCACATTTAAAGGAGAAAACCTTATGGTTCCCGCCTGTGTTTCATAAAGAACACTTCGATAGAGTCATTGTGGCTAGCTGTAAAGCAGTGGGAGTCTGTCTACACTTATATCACATCTTCATTCAGTTGAAAATTAACATGGAAGGATGCAGGAGGGTTGCACGGGTGCTCTTCAGCTGCTGTAACAAGTATGTGGGCCTTTGTAATCTGTTCACTTGATCTTTATTGAGCAATGCTTATGGTGAGAGTGGCATAACGTTAGTAATTTTAGCTAGTTGATTGTTGAGTCACCATTGAGTGGTGCAGAGGTAGCTGCACGGTGATGAAAGGAACAGTTTGATTTGTGAGATGGTACACGCGGAATAACACGTATGTGCTGTCCGCATGTGCTCCGTTCAAGTACAACTGATAAACCTTAAAAAAGGCAGTTGGCTAGATTTGTAGATTGAGGTCTGTGGTATTTATTTTTCTCTGCTTTGTTTCTTCGTTGCTTATGTTTCATCAGGCATCTGTCAAGCTCCTTCTAGCTGAGAATGTTTTGGTCACCTCAGGACCATCTCTTCTGCTGCGGAGGCCTGGTGTGAGCCTCTGCTGCCCATGCTGGCGAGAGGCGAGGCCATGGCTGGTGCAGCCCACAGCCGCACCTTGGCCCCGGGCATGTCAGTTTTACATTTTTCGAAGAAGATTTAGAGAAACAGCTTCTCTGCCATTGCAAGCTAGCTCAGTTTGCAAACATAGTAACCTGTATTATCTTATTTTTTCCAGAAACAAATATCTTTTTTTTTTTTGCATTTTTTGGAGACGGTATTAACCGTTGTTTCTATCCTGACCAATGATAAATAATGTTACATAGTTGATCAGTTCAAGTACATATTTAAGTATTAGTAATATAATAAGTGGAAGAACTGAATGTGTGGCTGTTTTTCTTTTTAGATGATACATCAGCAGCCTAACCCAGGTATACATTATGAGTATATCATTCCAGGAGACAATGTCATTAGTCCTCAGCTGCTTGCTCACAGGAGGCCAGGTAAAATGCCACTATTTCCTATTATTAAACACATTTTGTTACCCAATAAGCTAATGGAGAAATTCATACCATTAAATTCAGTGTAAATGCTGCCAGTGATGTGGAAGAGGCCCAGAATTTCATGCTAGGTGTTGAAAGAGAAGTGTGCATAGATTAGTAACTTCAGTGAATTAATACTGGCAGGGATTATTTATACTGTAGCAGGGAATCTGGTCACATATTTCTACTTTCAGTAACAATTTTGTTGTTAAAATGTTAACCATGGCTTTGCATGAGCTGGAGTGTTGTAACCATGTCTCAGAAATTAAATAGAACATGATGTTTCTCTTCAGAGTTTGAGAGAATTTAAAACAACCCTTCGCAGTTTCTCTTTTCTCTCCCAGCTGGAGAGGATCAAACACAGAACCATTGCCTTCCCAAGCTAGAATCTGGACAGCTCGCGCTCCTGACTGAGCTGTGGATATGTGCTGTGTGTACTGGTATGAAGGTCTGAAGGACAGTAGAAAATTTGCAAGCGAGTTTGGTCCTCAGTCTGTTCGTAACGAGGAGCAGCTGTGCTGTGACATGGGGAGGCACAGAATTCAGAGCATGGTACCAAAAAAAAAAAGGCTTTGGGAAATTTTGACACTGGGTGCATTAACTCTACAGTGTGTTTGGAGATTCTTCAGTTTGTCATGTATTTGCTGGCTGAGACTTGGTTATCTTAGTTTAAAACAACACAATCTTTGCAGGACACTATTAGGAGGTCTCTGCATAGCAGATTAAAGCTGCTTTCAAGTTTTATGATCCTCCAGTTGTGATTATTAGTGGATGAAAACACAGACTGACATTTGCAAGTGGGGCTCATTATTTTACTTTTTTGTTATTGTCCATCAGCAGGGGAGCCCTTGAATGGTCAGTTAGGAATGCCAGAAAGTACAAATCCTGAGGATGAGGATTTGCATAGGGGGACAGATACTCTCACTGGACAGTCAGCTGGAACTTTTCCAGTTATTCAGCCAGGAAGATTTCCTTCTCATCAGCCAGAAAACCAGGTCCCTGCTGTGCAACCACCAAGACAAAACCGAGAACACAACTGGAAACAGATTGGAAAAACTGAGTGCACTACTACATGTGGGAAAGGTAAGTGCTTCATACACCATGCACAGAAAGTAGATGACTCACGGGAGGGTTCCAGCATGGGAGAGGAGAAGCATGGAGGGAAGAAGCAGTTTGACTATTCAGCAGCTCTTTATGCACAAAGCATTGCTGGACCTGGTGTTTTCTGTTGTCTTACAAGCAAAAGACACGTCAGTACTATTATGTGTGCTTATATTTAAATCAGTAGAAACAACAAAACTAAAAATATGAAATACAAAGTATGTAAATTAAAAGAGAATATATGGCATTTGCCTCTGAAAGGAAATATTTCAGGATTTTGTGGTAAGCTGCTCTCTCTCACACCCTCGATACACAGCTGCTTTCCTCAACATTCTTTGGCATTTTTTATCCTTCCCGTTGGCTTCTACAGCTTTGTCAGATACACCCTCAGTGCTTTTTGTGTCTTTGTCGACAATTTTCTGATCTTTACGAGAAGGTTTCACAGGGATTCCATCAGCCATATCTTTGCATCATCGGATGTTGCTGGAAGAGCAATAATGTGACTTCAGAAAACTGAGGTTTTCATAGGGGAGAAGTGGGAAGGAAGAGGGACAGGAAGGGACTGGTAATTAGTGAGCTTTTGGGATGTGATGGATACAGTACTCTGAGCTTGCCAGATTAATCTTTGCCATAAGACATTCACAGTAACCACAGATTCAATAATGCATAGCACAAGCAATTATTGGGAAGAATAAGGTTTTGTGATAGTAAAAGTGAAATCTTTTGTACTGTACATAGCCACCCATCACCACACCTAAAAAATCGCAGAGCTTTGAAATAAAGACGTACCGATGAGGCAACTCAGCTGACTGTCACCAGCTCATATACATTGAAAACATTTGCTTCCTAACTACTTTGAGAGGACAATTTGCGAATTTGGTCCAACACCAGATAAGTGTCCATGTTATAGCTACAGATAAAGCTAAAAAAATCCAGCAATATTGATACCAGTCAAAATTGTTTCCCAGTATATTGAGAAAACTTATTTCTTTGGAGAAATTACTGCAGAAGTGTTAGAGCTGAAATACAGCCTATAAAAGTCAGAAGACTTTTTGAAGTTAGCCTTTTTGTGGAGAAAACGAGGGAATGTAAACCAGAATGATTTTGGTTGGCATTTAAATACATTATGTGTCTTTAATACAAGTCATATGGGCAGAATCCTTAATTGCACCTGGTTATTGTTTAGCAGCAATCAGTGAGTATTACCTGCTGAGTGTCTGGATTATCATATACATGGTGAATTTTAGTATCTAAATCAGGTAATTTATGATGCAGTTGCAGGAACACATCAGGGTAAATGTATTCTTCCTTTACATCATAGAGGTCTTGGTTGTATTTCCTATGGACCTTGTGGACATTTGAACATCGTTCTTGCCATTTCTTCAGAGATCTGGTAGCTATTGGCAGTGGTATTAACGAAATCTGAGTCAAAATGATGATAGCAAAATTGTAGGAAAATAGAATTCAAAGGGTATCTTTCAGCCTCCAACACAGCTTAAATTTACTCCAAGAAATTTAGCAAGAGAACTGTCAAAAATGAGTATCACTTTTCCTGGTGGTTGGAGAATGTGTGCATGTTCTGATCAAGTTAAATTAAAAAGAAACCGGACCTTGAGAGCAGGATCCTGACACTGTTGAGACTGTATGAACATTCCTTGTGATCTTGGTGGGAGAAGCCTGTGTGAATCTCTGGTGCCCCTAAGGCATTTCAAGTCAAACTAGGTTATATAGGCTGATAAAAAATTGAGTGAAAAAATCAGAAAGAAATCTTGTACTATTTAAGGCTTTGTTTTAATTTTGTATGATTCAGTGTAGGATACTTCCTTCTTTTTTCTTTTTTCCATGTTTTCCTTTTTTCTGCTACTTTATTTCTTCATGCAGAAATGTAGATGATACATGGTCTTCAATTTTCTTTTTTTTTTTTTTTCCAAATGAACCTGTCAAATCTAGATAATGTTAGGAAGTTTTAAGTTGGAAAAAGAAAGAAAACTTATTTTCGTGCTACCTAAGGAAGAAGGGAGGATAAATTAACAGTTTTGATGAAAAGCTATGAGATTTCAAAGCACTTTTCAGTAAAACTTTGGCTTGGGAAAAAAAGACTTATTATAATTTTTTTTAAAAAATGAAAATGCTTCCCATGAGAACTGCCCCCAACTCTTGTCCCAGATTTCCATTTAAGATGACTGAGCAAATAGATCTGCTAGAACGTGGACAGTGTGGAAACTGCTACTGCATCCTGTGAGAGAAGTGAAGTAGCATGTCATCCCTCTCTGTCGTCTAGAGAGAAGAGGGCTGGTGCACTGCAAATTCCTCCAGTCCTGGAGCCACACCGACTTCGTCCAAATTTTCTCTGAAAGATCTTACAGGAGGAGTACCTCCCTTCATCTTCTCTGAGCACAGCCTGTGCCTTAAAACTGTTATCTACACCTTGGAAATGACTTGGGATGTGTAATTTGTTATCAGCCATGGCAGCATGTTTGTTACTTTTTAAAAGAAGAATTAGAAAGGAGGTTAAAAAGTGCAAACTGCTGATTTTTTCCTTAGATTTCAGAAAATATAATAGCTTTTTTCTGAAGTATTACTGTAAGCTAGCTGGTGAGATACAAAGCCTTACTTTTGATAGAATTAAATTCTTCAACAAATATAACTTCAGTGGGAATTGTAGTTTTTAATTTTCTATCCTGAAGTTGAAGTGTGTCAGCCAGCAGTTACCATCAACTACGGTCACCCTTATTTTATTTGAAGTCATAAAGTCGTAATTTAGAATTACTACAGATCTCTGGTGTAATATTTTTTTGAATACATGGCTGAATGTATTAATCTCCTTTCTTTCTATTTCGTGATCACAAGTATAGGTTACCTGCTGGTTGCATGACAAAGGAAATTGATTTCAGTAAACCCAGGATAAGATGTTTGAATAATTGTTAATTTCAAAATATGATAATACAATTTAAGAAATTATTCAGCAGTTGCCATTAAATCTACAGAGGTTTTGAGCTCCAGGACTTAAAAAATGTGGAGCTAATGAACCACAGATCTTAGACAAAGACTGCAAGTTCAAGTGGATCATTAAAAGTGGAAAGCTGGAGAAAACTGATCTTCAGTGCAGTGGCCTAAGACTTGTAGTGTCAATAATCTTATGAATCAGTGTCACTGACAGTGCAGGCTTTAGTAAACCCCCATTTGAGGTACGTAAGCTGTAACTTACAAGCTAGCCTTTTTCTACACTCTTATTAGACACAAATACCAACAAAGATGCAGCTGAGATTTCTGTGCAAATTGCCTAGGTCTTCTAGGCAAGATGGGACTTCTTTTTGCCTTTGACTCAGAGGCATGGCAGTTTGGTTTTTTTAAATGTGCAGACATATATTTTGATGTAAGGAAAAGAGAAGTCTGTTTTGCGGAAAGATGAAGCTATTGTACTGATAACTTGTGCCCTGCTTCCTCCTATCTTGCCAGTAACATGGAAGAAAGCCACTTTTCTGTAATCTTTCTGATGCTTGGTCTAGAGACACTGTTGTATAGGGTGCGTTCCTGAGATAGAGTGGTAGCTTTCCTGGATAAACGCAGGTGTTTCAGGCAAGAGCAGTGTGAGTGTGAGCAGTGTGAGTTCTGTTGAAAAAGTGCTTGCTTAAACCACCTGAATTCTGTTTTTTATCTCATTCTATTTCTCATTGCAAACACTGAGAATTAGGCATTTAAGACTCTGTCTTCAGGCTGTACTCTATATTTCCCCAAATTCTGAAGTACGTTGTTAATATCAAGGTCAGTCAGTATAGTTTTACTTTAAAAATACAACCTTATTTGGAACGGTTACACATCATCCATGCATTTCAAAGGCAAAATGATAAACATGAAATCTGAGAAGGAAAGCATTCCAGGAAAAGGATGAAAGCATACCAGAAGAAGTTTATGGGAAGAAGTGTGAACTGTGTATTTGCTTGTCTGGTTGAATAGCATTCCACTTGTGCTTCTCTCATTCTGTGGAAGAAAGTTAGGTCTAACCTAAGCAAAACGTTTCTCTTTCAGTTCAGAGTTATTCTTCCTGTCCGTGGTTTCTTTCTCTGCGTAATTCTGAATATCTGCACTAACAAGGCTTCAATACCAAAAAATAATTAGTAATTTGGAGTTACTTCTTGTAGGATAGCCTAAAACTACTAAAATCACCCAATTTTTAAGTCACGGGGTCTAGCTTCAAGTGGTTGAACTGGCAGTTGTGGGTTGTACCTTGACCGCTTCTCTGGCTGAGCCCTGTTTTTCTTGTAACCAAGTGGCTTCTATTACCATGGAGGTGTCCTGTGCCATTGCTGTACCACAGTGAGAGGAGGGGTTGCTGCCGCTTCACATGGTATAAACATGGCAGGGAGAGAATCAGCAGGCTTTTGTACTACTTTCTAAAAAGAACCGAAAATAAAATTTTTCCTAGTCTTCCTTTTGCTGTTTATGTACTTGTAGAGTTGCCTTTCACATCCCTTGCCAGATTCAACTCCAGGTAGGCCTTGCCTTTCCTAACCCCATCCCTGCACAATCAGACAGCATCTCTGTACTCTTCTGGGATCACCTGCCCCTGCTTAGACCTCTTGTACTTCCTTTTTATGTCTAAGTTTAGTTAGGAGCTCCTTGCTTATCCATGCAGGCCTCCTGCCACCTTTGCTTGATTTCCTACTTGTCAAGACGGACCTTTCTTGACTTTAGAGGAGGTGGTCTTTGAATATCAACCAACTCTCCTGGACCCCTCTTCTCTCTAGGGCTTTACCCCATGGGATTCTTCCAAGCAGATCTCTGAGGAGGTTTGGGTCTGCTCTTCTGAAATTCAGGATTGTGGTCCTGCTTTTTGCCTTGTTCCCTCCTCTTAGAATCCTGAACTCAACCATTTCATGGTCACTGCAGCCAAAGCTGCCCCTGATTTTCACATCCCTGACTTTTTCTTCCTTGTTTTTATGTATCAGGTCTAGCAGAGCACCTTTCCTGGTTGGCTCCTCGATCGCCTGTGTCAGGACACTTGTTAATGTACTCCAACTTTTCACTTACCAAATACAAGTAGGCATGTTAGCACCTTGTTCTTTGTCATCATTTTGGTAGTCAATTTGCAATAGTAACAGAAGTAGAGTTTTGTCTTTCTGCTCTAGCATGAAAATTATTTAAAGACCAAGCATTAAATATGGAGAGTAGTAATTTTTAGTGAGTCTGTAGTCTACAGTAATGTTTAACCTGTAAGCTTTATCTTATTAATCTTTTCAAAAACCAGGTAAAGTGGATAATATTCTCATGTGTTCACTCACCATATAACTCTAAAGTAAGGAGGCTCAGTCTCTTTCCAGAAGCACAACAGAATGACTGCTGAATTTTTCCTCCTCTCAAGCCTGTGTTGTGGCTGCTTGGCTGCATTTTTTTAAATTGCCTGAATACTTCATGTTTGTACTCTCTGCAGTATGAAGATCTCATGCGGACCAAGGAGCATGTTTTCTCAACCTTTCATACAATAGATACATACAATACATACAAAGCTGTGCTTTACTTTCCATATATTAAGGACTTCCCTTAATACTGCAACATAAACAGTATAGCGTTCAGCTCTCACATTTGGAAATTTTGGATAAAATCTTAGTCTATATTTCCTGTTGTTAAGTTACGCTTTTCCTTTCTGCATCGGTGTTGGATGCTACTGTTATGGCTTATACTGCAGAGTCTTTTGCAATGCATCACCTAATTTTCTTCTTCATTTCAGGGTCACAGTACCCAGTTTTCCACTGTGTCAACAGAATCACTCATGAGGAGGTATCTGAGAGTTACTGTGACAGCAGCACCAAACCCATTCCAGAAGAGGAGGCCTGCAACCTCTTCCCATGTCCAGCTTTGTAAGATATTACAATTTAAGTCAAGTGAAATAAGCCAATGTCATTGAGGTTTTGCAGGTGAAAGAGGCTATTCTAAGTAGGAAGCCAGTTTGAACTTCTAAGTACTATGCACTTGTGTCATAAAGTGTAGTGGATATTTTTTCCTTGGTTGTTGGTGGCCGCCTTCCCCTTCACAGGGGGCAGCAGCATTCAGAGAAGACAAAAGGGAAGTTGGCAACAAGTGAATGTAGTAATTTCTCAAAATTTTGTGATTGTTCAGGCATGCACACTATACGTGGTCTCTCTATGGGTACATTTTTTCAAGTGACAGGCTTCTGCGTATACCTGTCTAAAGAAGAGGCTCTGTAAGTTATATCATTCCACATTGGATCAGTGTGCTGTAGTACCCACCTGTTCATTTCATGGTGTCATATTTAAAGATGAGATTAGGCTGATACTGCTCACAACAGCCCCCTCATAAACATCACCTCTCTTTCCTGGAATTCAGTACCTCTTCAACTCAAAGACTGGATTCTGAAGTGGTAGTCCTTGTTTCCAGCACACTAACACAACCAGCTCAGGTGTGATTTCCTTCTGAAAAGACACTTGCCATCAGGAGACTGTGACTTACAATTGGCCGAGCAACTTCTTTTAAATAGACAAAAAAAAAAAAAAAAAAGGTCAATTCATCTGGGGCGTATACCAAGAAGAGAAAAGGGTTAAACCCAGTTGCCATTATAGCAACTTTATTTGAGGTCAGCAGCTGTATTTTCCACCTCTCTTGTGGTTACATTCGTCAGTTCTCTTCTGAGCAGCAAGTGGCCACTCCTCAGCCCACGGAAGTTTAATGGTGTAAGTGCTGTTACAGTGTTAGAGATGCCTGGCAAGTAATTTCCTAACGCATATTAGATACTCAGGAACTTCTGGAGCTGTTTACTTGGAGATGTCTTCTGTCGCCAAGCATTTTTGTCACCTTTTTCTTTCTAACAACTCGTATTAATTCAGCTTCATTTGTTTACACAGGATAATATCAAGAATATAAACAAAGATATGTGAATATTTATTAAAAACAATACAGAGATTTTCCTTGCTCTCCACAAGAGTGCTGAAATAAAATGTGTGAACAGTTCAGACACTTCCCTTATTTGTGTATGTCTTCATGCTTGAAATGAAAACTGAAAGGGGAAAATGAGATGTTTATACAAAAGTGATTAAATAAGTACGGTGAAATCTTGGAATGAGAAGAATATATCTAGGGATTTTTTTCATCTCTAAAATTAAATGTATTTATTCATCGCTTATAATTTGCTATTTCAGTTTTACTGATGAATGAATGCCTGGATGCATTACATGATTTTTGTGGTATTGTTCTTTTTTAGAGCCTTTGCTGCAGAAAAATTTTATGCAACACATCTTAAATTTTTGGGAAGTGTCATTAGAGCAATAATATATATTATAGATAGTCTTTAAAAAAACCAGACAGCTATTAGTGGCTTAATTAATGTTTGTAATATGTCTTGAAACCATGAATTGTGCAATCTGTACGCATCATTATTATTATCAACCACTACAGGCAGATTGGTTACAAGTATATAACGTTGTCTTCATAAAGTATTAAGCTATCCATGCAGAGGCTTAAGTGTTATTTTATAAGATTCTGTACCAGCATCAGAATCATGTCTTTTGAGTTCTGTTAAGATTAGTATTAGAGAAATCTTTACTGAAAAAATACATCCTCTTTTTTTTTTTTTTCCTTCAGCTGGGATATAGGGGAGTGGTCTGAGTGCAGCAAAACATGCGGCCTTGGTATGCAGCATCGACAGATCTTATGCCGGCAAATGTATGCCAATCGTACCTTGACAGTTCAGCAATACCGCTGTCATCACCTGGAGAAACCAGAGACAACCAGCACTTGCCAGCTGAAGATCTGCAGTGAATGGCAGATTAGGACAGAGTGGACTTCAGTAAGTATGACTGATTAATGTGGGGCATAAAACCTCAGAAAAGAAGAAGAATTTTCTTCCAGGTATCACTAATCAAACATGAAATTTGTGTTTGTTTAAAGCAGGGAAGTGGAATGTGAAAAGCCTTAGAAATATGTGAATCTTAGTTCAAGAAAACCCTGCTCAATTATGACCATGAAAGTTTACTGTTCCTAACCAGAAAAAAACTGAAAAAGAGCCATTGAATAGTACAAAACACGCAGATGCGCGTGTACAGAAGTACACAAGCTTTCTGAGCAATGCTTTTTTTTGAATAATGTATGAAGTAGAGTTGGGAGAGTCCTGATAGGTTTGCCTGTGGTGGCAAACTTACTGCTCTTTCTCATAGCTAGAGTTTAGTTCCAGGAGTTACTTAACCTTATGTATGTCTTGAGGATAGAGTCAGTAGTTGCTGTTACTGTAGTTGGTTTGAGGCTATGCCAAGACTTTTAGATAAATGTGGATGGTACAATTTTGAGCTTTAATTTCTGTGTTGCTTACAAAAGGTTTGGCCAACCGGACAACCATCCTAGATACTTTCATGGCCATTGTGTGAAAGAGAAAATATCCTAGTGTTTTAAGTGTAGTGATAAACAAATGTCTTTCAGTTAGCCATGAAACAAAGCAAAAAAAAATTTGGAGTTGCTGAATTATGTGGGTGGATAGACCGTGCTGGAACGCGTGTTGCAGCATGCAGCGCATTGTGCGTGGGCTAGCTGCACTGGCAGTAGCAGCACAGCTTTCCATCCACACAGTCACAGTAGGCTAAAGAGTCATGCAGCAGACTTTGTGTGGCTTTACAGTGGGTCTACCCCCACGGTAAAGCCTATGTGAGTTATCTCCCTTAGTTGCTGCATTTCTGGGGCTGCTGGTGGCATTGTTAACTTCCTAGTCATGAAGTATCCGTAATCTCTTGACATATTCCTGATTAAAAAAATCAGAAATACCTAGACAGGTGAATGTAAAGATATGTTGGTTGGTTAACTCATTATTCATGTTGAATTAAAGTACATCTGGGGTTAAAGGAGAGTAAAACTGATATTAAAGGTAAAGTTTTGATTATTTTATTCTATTGATGATGAGAAAGGGGAGTTGGTTTTGTGTGTTGTTGCATTTTGAGAAGTATTTCAGTGTACAAAGCCTTTAGATGTTTACTGCATGTGGTGAATCAAGCTAAACAAATGCTTTAGAAATTGTAGCTGGTTGAATATGAGCGTAATTCCAATAAAATTCTGTGATTAATTTCCTCTTGGAAGTAAAATTAAAGTTCTTGGCATGAGGAAGATGCATCATAAAGAAAGGAGCAGTTGAGTTTGCAAACTGGTTTCAGTAGAATGTTTATATGTGTTTGTGCTTACTGAAGTACAGTTAGGTTTTCACTTTGGAGACGGGTCTGTGATCTTAAAAGTAAGCCCATCTTAGCATTTTAAAGTGCTTACCATTTTTTCCTGACATACAAATCAAAGACTTAGATCTAAATCTGATGAGAAAAAATGGCATTGTAGTAATTTCAAGTTTGGAGTCAGCAGACTAGACTTCAAGAGTAACTCTGGACAAATTGCCCCCTTTATGACATAAAGAATGGGATACTTGTTTTTATTAGTATTTTGCTATTTAATGACCTCACACATCTAGTCTGGGTTTTGGCCAGTGTTCTAGAGTGAGCAGTTGAAGAAGTACCTGCAGTCTGAAGATTAAGTCTGTGAGGTATCTTGCTGTAGGGAATATATTTTACATGATAAATAACTTTGAGGTGTAAATATAGTAGACATGATTAAGCATTCGAAAGCAAGGAAAAAACAATGAGGCTGCCTTTGGAAGCTCTGCTAGATACGCTTCTGTGCAGGTACTGCAGTTTTTAATCTTCAAATTCCCAGAGATTTTCCCCTTTAAGTCTAGAGTGTTTACAGGACTCATCAAAACATTTCATGCATACACAGCAGAAAATTATGTTCCCATCTTGCTTCCTGATCTGGATGCTTCACATCATCAGGCAGAGATGTCAATAGCTGTCAGCATTCTCTGAGGTTGAAGAAAAGAGAGCAGGAGAAGGCGGCTTTTACTTGTAAGAGGGATTCAGAAGTTGTGTTTCTTTGCATTTCTCTTGCTTCATATCTGCCTATATATAGGTCAAGATCAAAATTACGCAGAATATGTCAGCCTGCTATTCAAATACCAGCAGTTCATTTTGATAAGGTGCAGCGTGGCCTCTTGAAGATAGGGTTTAATTTTATGTTTTCCAAAATATATCTACATAGTATACTGTAGAATACTACAGACTGAGAATATGATTTAAAACTACTAATGTGTTTTTATTCCCTATTCTGAGCAATCCAGAGTAGTTCTATAGCTTCTGTGGGTGTCTTAGCAGGAATGAATGAGCTGTATGTTCCCAGCTCCTTGATAAACCACTGCAGTTCTTGCATAGAGTCCTGATGCAACCTCCGTTTTGTTACAGTGTTCAGTGCCTTGCGGAGTGGGGCAGAGGACCAGAGATGTGAAATGTGTCAGCAACCTTGGAGACATTGTTGATGATGAGGAATGTAACATGAAGCTGCGGCCAAATGATATTGAGAACTGCGACATGGGTCCCTGTGCTAAGAGCTGGTTCCTTACAGAGTGGAGTGACAGGGTAAGGCTTCTCATTATCTTTGTGCTTCCAAATCTTCTAAAACAACTTAGGTGCATCAGAATTTAAAAATATACATCTGCACAGCCATTAAAGGAGTGATCTTATTTTCGATGTTTATCCTTGATCTGGTAAACAGGCAAGAGCAAACAAAACAATAATGATCCCAAGGGCATCTTGAGTTTGTGTTAGATACAAGAATGCATAGAAAGGGCAAGTGTGTGGGTACACGGCCAAACATCTGGATTTAGAATTGGCTCTGTGTCTGAACTTCCCAAAATATTGAGTGTGCTGAGATTTATTATTCTGCCTTGCTTAGCCCTGAGTCTCAAGATTCAGATTCTAAAAGTTTCCCTGCTGGTTTTTTAAGGGATGGAGGTTTGAGGCCTGATGTCTGGGTTCAAGTTCAAGCCATAAAACAATTATCCTGTAGCTGTGAAAAGAGGGGAACAACTTCATAAACTCAGGCAGGGTTGATTCAGGCTATTGTACTTTGTGAACATGGATGCATTTTTTTATTCCAGTGAGTCAGATTCTCTGCATGAAAGCAATAAAACCAGTGGTGATTTACCTTGTTTCATGATTGGGCTCAGAGTTGTTGTTCAGTAGTGATACTTATATGCTTTCATTAAAAGGCCTACAAACATGGGCTAAGAAAAGCCTGGTATTTTGGTCCCTCTTGTGGATGCTTGCATGCCAATTTCATCTGCAGACAAGCTGAGCCTTCAGTCTGTAAAATCCTGATTGCATCTCCTTTTTCCTTGACTGGTTGGTTTGGCAGGCAAATAATATAATTTATCCTTGAAGCTGGAAGATTACATTCATCACTTCACAGATTCCTTATTTAGATCATTTTGTGGTAGTATCTCTGAAAGCTAGGAATGTCTAGCTCATAGTTTATGCATTAGTTTGGACACTCAGAAGATTTTCCACATGTTTTAGATGCAGAGAAGGAGGAGGAACTTCACAAGTAGGACAGGTACCTGGTATGTCACATAATTTTAAAAAGGCTGATCAGATTCTTGCTACAATAAAGGCCTGCAAAATTCTCAGCCTCCAAATAACTCAAATAGATCTTATAAAGAAAAAAAAAATACACTAATAAATCTTCGTTGTTGTCATTTGAACTTTTTTTCCCAGTTGTTATTCACTCTGTATGCTCTTGCATAGCATGGACAGAAAGTTACCAGGTAAAGTATAGGTCTTAGTGCAAATGGCAAAGTTTTTGCTGTAGGGGAAATGGCAGTGCCTTTTTTTGTTTGGGGTTTCTTACCACAGTTTGTCATGACACTACACAGCTNCTTTGTACAGTGCTATTAAAATGATATTTTACAAGTAAGAGAGAAAAAATGCATTCTACCCTCAAAGACATCTTTCTTGAAAAAGCTGGCCTGGCTACTATCAGCTAGTGCAGTTCCACCACATAAAGCACATACATTCCAGTGAAGACTCTGGCATCAATGTTTTCTTCATTATTCTACATTGATATTTTGTCCTCTGCAGAATTAAAAGTAGTTTTTGTAGCTGAAGGTTATGACTGTAGAATGTTATTATGCTTATTTGTATGTATTAACTGAGACATAAAAGTGAAGCAGGTAATGTGGAAAATGTTGGAGTGTTTTCTTGCCACAAACATTTTAGGGTCGGAGAGTAATGAATGGATTTTGTTAACTTCTCAGCTTATATAAGTGTACAAATTAATTTCTTCCAAATGCTTGCTACTGTAGTTGGCATTATTCACTGTCACTTCTGCCAGCAGTGGGTTTGGAGTTTGATTTGCAAAGAGAATGGAAGGAACAGTTTATTTCAGGAAAAAAGTAGATTTGAGCTAGAATGTGCAGAATCTTCTAAGGTTGACATATACCTTATCACTGAGACGTTCCAAGTCATTTAGTGGCAATGATTCCAGTGGAAGTCAGTGGAATATAGGAGTAACCAGTAGCTTTGCAAAGTCAGGCCTTTGGCCATTAGCTTTCTTACTGTGCCTTTCAAGGGCTGTTTTTTAGGATCAGAAGTCTCTCTTTGTAGAGGAGTGTGTTTCTATTGAAAGACAAGAGGAGAATTCTGTCATGGAATGGAAATGGGTATTCCCAGGTGAATGGACTTTGCACGTGTAATTTCCCCAAACAATTCTTTAAAAAGTACTTTAAGCCAAGCCACACTTCAGCAATAAGCATAGATCAGCGATGGGCAGCCACAAATGGTTCAGACAAGCAGCCAAAAGTTCAAATGCTTAAAGAAAGCTTGTTCAAACCTCTTGAGTCCACAGAACTGTGGTGGAAATCTCACAAGAACAGACCTTCTTTGTGAGATTTATTACATGCCTACTTCAAGTCCCAGCTGGAAATACCACAGAACAGTCTTTCCCATTGTATTTTGACATTTCAGCTGTGGCTAGAAAAAAGAGGTAAAAGAACTTATCATAACTTTTGAGAACGTTGGAACTTTGAAATGGTTGAGTTCAAACTTGGTTACAGCCATAAGAGAAGGCCTGACCTGTACTTTTCTGAACCATTTTGCAAACACTTAATGTGTAGTGTTGCACATGCAGTAAGTAGAGATTTCCAGAGGCCTGTCAGAGATCGGTTAGGCGCATACTTTCTCTTTCAGCAAGGGATGTATCAAACTTCCTTGTCCGGATTTATGTGATGCATGGGGCATTACAATATAGCCTTGGTTAATTAGTGAAACATCAAGAAAAAGCACAGTAACATAAGAATTACAATTGTCTTTGCTGCCAACAGATGTTAAAATTCAGGATTTGATAACTGGTATATATTTGTGTAGAATTTGACAAGGGTATTCTTTAACACAGGGAGAGAAAGAGACGAATAGTCACATCTGAGTTTTAAGAAAAGGACAGGATCTAATTTAGCATTGGTGGAAAGATTTGGGGGTTTCTTATTTTACTGAAACCTTGCAAAGTTTTAACTGATGCAAAATCATGCTAGTTGCCTTCATTTTCATTAATAGTTTCTGCGGTTCTGAACTGGAAGATTATATCATTAAATTTCCCTAAATGTAACTTCTGCAATACAACATATATGCACTTAAAAACCTGCAGAGTACATACAGAGTGGTGTGTAGGAGTTGTGTCTCCTTCCCAGGGTGGGCTGTATGTAGCTTTACTCTGTAAATAACACTTGGCTGCCTTCTCGCCATGTGCTCCTGTCTTGTTTTCCCACAACATATATTTATGTATTTTATGGCCCACCTGTTTCCCCCCATGGCATTGACCTTCCTGGATTCAGTTTCTGCACAGACTGATTCTTTATACATGTAATTAATCCTAAGTAATTAAAAACCCCTCCATGTTCCTAAAACAATACGGTTCTCGATTTGAGTTATTCTGATAAACAGGTATCAGAGTCCATTGATGTACGTTACACACACACTTTTAACTGCAAAGCTTATGAGTTGTATGGCTACCATGTGCACACTGGTGGAACATGTAAAGCAAGGAAGGAAAGAAAGCAATTCATCCTTAAGAAACAAACCCTTATTTTCTGAAAAGTATACGCTCTGTTATTTGTCTTTGAAGTAGATCTAAACACCATACTCTGATATCCCCCAGGCTCCATCTTGAGAGTAGCAGAAATTTTTACTCATTTCAACGGGAAAGATTACAGGTTAAAAGTCTCTAGCAGCAAAGTGAGACTCATCTTACTTTGTATGTGCCTGTCTTTACATTTATTGTTCTATCTTGAGTATAAATAAGAGGATTAACTTAAGTTTCATGGCTTTGTCTTCTACATGATCTTTAACCCCTTTTGCTTATAGAGAGTCTGGACAAACTTTTCTGATATTTTTACGTGCGTTTGTAGAAAGATGGCTGCCCATCTCGTAATTCTCTTAAGATGTCATACTGCGTTAAAACGGCAGAGTTCCACCAAACTGCATCCATTAATCGGTAGAGTAAAGCTGGTGAACCTTACTGAGCTTAGCAACGAAATTGGATTGATGGGATTCTTGCAAACATTTCACATGACTGGTTCTTTGACAGCTCTAATTGCTGGAAAGTTTACTTCTCCTATGGGTCAGAAGGGGGAAACTTCATTCTCCTGATTTACAGCAATGGGAGACTCACCAGTGTTTCCTTCCAGCTACCTCCTGCATTTTTGTTTATTCCTCATTGCCATCTCCTCTGTTCATTTGTTTCTCATTTTATGCTTAGAGCATACTTAGAAAAGAAGCCAAAATACAAACAATTCTTAGATGTTAATGAGATTCTGAGGCCAAAATAAAATCTTGGGAAGAAAGAAAAAATGCTGCACATCAGGGAACAAAATCAAAACAGATCAAATGCATGCTCTGGATTTCACTCTTCATTAAAAGGAGTAACAGCGATGCTTCTGTAGTATCTTCCATTAGAGAACTGTAGTATGCTTCGTAAAAATCAATGCTTTATTCCTCACAACCCTAAAGCATTACCTAACAGGTACAGGTGGGTTTGTTGACCAGCCAAATGTGGAACCACCAATGAATATTGTAGCTCACACTCTTCTTTCACTGTTTCTTATTTAAATCTGGATAGCTCATGTAAAATCTCCTGGATCCTGAAAAAAAAACCAAAGGAAAAGAGACCACCATGGAGCTTGTGCAGGCGTTTCATTATTTTTGATTATCACTGTTTATTTGTTTTCAGTATAAAAGGAAAACAAGATAAAATACCCCTTTCCATTGATTTCATGTGGGAATCATATGGAAATAGAAGTTTTGCATTCTTTATGTATAAATATGTAACTCACTTCATTATTTGCAATGAAACATATAGCTAGGAGAGTTTTGAAGGAGACGTTGATAGAAGGGTGGCCAAGACCTACAGAGATTTCTGTTTTCTTCTCTAGAGCTGATCTTTCTTTGCCACAATTCACCTACTTTAGACGAACATCAGCGTACAAAAGTCTGCATGGCAGGGAGGAGCCCTGCCAACTAGGGCCCACAGTATCCCAGTTAGGTCAGCAGGGCAGGCTCATAGGTGTCAGGCAGGGACAAACGAGAGTCCAGATTATCAGGCAAGATCATGGTGATGAGGCAGGTCCAAGGTCAAGCTGGGAAATCAATCCACAGCCCAGGTCCAGTGACAGTAACCAGGGTCGGACATAGCCCAGTGATCCTGGGGCAGGTCGATGGTAATGAGGCAGGGTCAAGGTCAAGGTGGGAAATGAGTCCAAGCGTGAGGCATCAGTGAGGCCCGTGCCCAGGCTGTGGCTGGGGACAGGCACATCTCTGATAAAGCTCAGGCAGGGACTGGTGGACCAGGGCTGAGGTTAAATGGAGACCCTGGGCCATGGGCAAGAGGTGTGGGTGGAAGCCCCAGGTGAGGCTGATCAGGGCCAGTAACGCATACTGGTGCACTCAGGCCTTGAGAAGTCCTTACAGCTCTCAAGTCAAGTGATATTTACTGTATGAGCCAGAGTAGTGAAGAAGTCTGTTCCCTAATGTTACTTCACTTCGGAGAGCATTAGTACTATATAAGTACCAACAGTGTTACCAACTACAAATAAAGTAAGTAACAGTGCGTATGTAGAAGCAATCATGATCCAGCTGAAGTGTCCAAAAGTTTTAAGACCATATTTCAAAACTTTTGTTACCTTGGAAGGATACCATGGATCTGCAGACTCAATACAGGGGCGTTTTGACTTCTGATCCAGCACCTACTGTATGCATAGATGCACTCTAAAGGGAAAATCCAGATATCAGAAAGTGTTTTGGCAATACATAAGGATGTTTCTGACTTCCTCCCCCCTTTTTTCTTTTTTTTTTCTTTCTTTTTTTAAGAAATCAAGGCCGTTCTTAACAGTTTTATGTCCTTTGAAAATCTGCCCCCCCGTCTTGGAACTGCGGCAGACGTGAGCTTTTGAAATAGAGTTCTTAGTTTGCTATTGGGAAAACAAAGGTTACATAATCCTTCTAAAATTCCTTCTGAAAGGGATTTTCTCAGAGTAGGTCAAATAATGCTAAGGAGTTTCATAAATATATTTCAGACACAGATCTTAATTTTTATTTTTTGCAGTAGTGTAACATCAGGAGGATGATTCATAAAAAACTTTACCATCTTGTGGGGAATAATTCAGATGATGAAAGTTAAAGTGTGGTAGACAGAAATTCTGCACAAATGGGGACGTTTTACTGGAAGTCAGTTGGTTGTTATTTAAAAATTTAATTAAGACTAGCAGTGGTGCTGAGACCTGGGTGAAAGGCCTCTCGAGTTCTGGTAGATTTCCTGCTGCCTTTTTCCTGTGGTCTGTTGCCCCAGTTGAGGGTAATGAGTAGGGCTGGCACATTAGTGAAAGGGAACTGGCACTCTTAAAGGGTTTTTTTGCTCTACCACGCCCTGTGGCTGTGAGAAAAATTCAGGCTTCCACTTGTGGTTTTCCCAGTTTGCAGGAACTAGCCTTATTTTCCTGGACTGCTGTTACAGTTGTTTTCTGACAACTGTCAGAGCACTGGATTGGGCGGTGGGTGGGTTTATTTTTAGTTTTTAATGGGAATGGAAAGCTTCTGAAACTGAACTCACGAGGGAAGGACCTCAGGAAGAGGAGAAATGGCAGACTCCTTCAAACTAGGGAGCATGTTCCACAGACTAAGGTTTCTGAGGAATTTCTGCCAATTAAGACAGTGAAACAAAATATCTTTAATAATAGGATGAGAACAGAGAAGTTGCAGCTTGTGAGAGGTCCTCATGTCATACAGTGTCAGGTTATGGCAGGTTACTATGTATTAATGCAATGGACTTGATCTTAGAGGTCTTTTCCAACCTTAATGATTCTATGACTCTAAATGAATGGCACAAAATTGAAAGCAGTGGGCGTGTCAGTTGTGAAAACCAAAGGGACAGGATTCATTGTCCAAATACTCCCTGCCGTGGGCTTTGGAAATCATGGCTTTCACATGGAAGATTTTTACTGAAAGGAAGAAAAAACCATAAAAACCCAAATACTTAACCCAGAAACATTCAGGTTTAAGTTTGCTTTGTAAATCCTTTGAGGGTAGTCAATCTGTAGTAAAATCTTGCAGCAGAGGGTGGGACAACCCTATACCTTCCCATTTGGTATTTCCTTTGTTATTTGATACGTAAGGCTCGTTCGTGCATAATCATTTAAAACATAAGACTATGAAGATTTTCTGGATGGCTTTATAGACTAAACTTGTTCCCAGCTCTGGTTTGCAAAGCAGAAAAGCAAATTAGATTGTCAAATGAAAATTACTTAGAAATAAGAAAAGCGTTTGCAGAGTATGTTCATAGTTCTCTATGCATAATATAATTGAACATACATACGAGGATAAAATATGAACAGGCACAAAATTTATTTCTGTACAGTGGGTTTGAAAGGTAGCCACTTTATGGGGCTCACTTAAACAGTCAGTTTGCCCAGGAGTGGACTATTTGATATGGGTTTAGTTTAGTTTCGTTGTAGTTTACATAAACAGGAGAATGTTCACTACTAGCACAATTTACATCATTCTTGTATTTTCAAGATTTTGCCATTTACTTTGAAAAGACCTCCTTAGCCACCAGGTCTGGTTTGCTGAGGAGGTAAGTATATTTTACATATCTGTGTGAAAGTGGAAAATTTTGTTGTGCACCACCAACAAAAAAGGGTTCATTATGATACTTACAGGCATCATTTAAGAGAAGCTTAATGATTCGATCCTGCAGATGGAGGAAGAAACCATTCCAAACTATGAGCAACTTTTTCCTATTCCTGTGGAGTGCATAAGCATCTCTTTAAATTCTGAATTTCTAGTTATTCCAGAATTGTATTTTGTGTCTTAAAAAAATGACTTGTAAAAAGTTGAATCACTTTTTTAGTTTTCTAGGGATTCCATTTCAGTAAAGCTTTGCCCTTCTATGTGAACATCTTGTGAAAGTAAACAACTTGCTGATAGGAAAAATGTTTTTCTATACTGTATCTGTGGAATAAACATAACATGACTGCATGTTTCACACAAACAACCAGTATTCTTCAGTGCGAATGAGTAGAGTAGTTTGCAACCAATTGTACATTCAGTCACCGGTCTCTCTCTTGAGAAGATGAATGACTGTATTGATTAATCCCGTTATTAATAGTGGTGCTGTCATGGCATCTGCTGTTCTGTAGCTGAACTGCTGGATGTGAACCCATACATTATTACCAACGGGAGTCAAATCAAGCTAGTGGTCAACTCTGTGTCTCATTACCAGTTCTTTGAATCATTCTTACTTTTATTCAATAAAATTTTAAAAAATGTTCCAATATAGTTACATTCATTCACAAGGAATGTACTGTTTATTGTGGAAGTAATACAGAGTTTCTTCTAACTAATTACATTGTATGTTAAAAATAACATCTGAAGTGTCAATCAAATGCATCTTTTTCTCCCATATACTACATACTTATTTGTGGTTTTCTTTGCATGTGTAATATAATTGTTTGTAATTGTTTAAATTCAATTATATACATATCTTTCAGTGAGCTGCACATGTGTTTTTCTTTATTTTAATGGTCTAGACATGAAATGTCAAATGCATTTTAAAAGAAAAAGAAAGGGAAGATTAAGAAAGAGTTAAGCAACAAAAAACCAGTCGAACACAAGAATTTATGATTTCCCTGGCATGTTTCTGATTTTTAAAAGTCAGTAGTTTGATGCTGCCCAGAGTAGTGGAACATCAGAGAGCTTCCCACTGAAGTAGGTGAATGACCAAACTGTAAGGGCATAAATGGAATTTATCCTGCGTGACTTAGGGATGACATGCATACTATCTCCGAACACATGACATAAGAATCTGCATATCGCTATTTATTAAGAGCTTTCAGAATTTAGCAGTGAAAAGTTGAGAATGGTGAAGGTTAGTTACTGGGAAGTCATATCATTAGAAAGCAACATTGAATTTACATAAACTTTTACAGCCACCTCTTCTGCTAAAACTAATTAACAACTTAAAATTGAAACAGGTTGGGCAATAATTAGTGATAGTTACAGTTATTTGCTGAGGATTTATCTGAATCTTTTGAAACCAACTGTCAAAAAATTTTATATTTTTCTACTTTATTGTGCTCTCATACTCTGTCAACTCGTTTATATGGAAAAGTTCCAGGATGCGCTATGCGGTCGTTTCACTACCAATGCCACAGCCCTCAGAGTCTTCCTAGCCTCGTCCTTTTGACCAGTGTAAGAGTTCACCTGGCTGACAGCTTGAATGGTCGGAGGAGAAACTCATAGAACAATTCAAAGGCTGAAATATGACTGCAGTCTGAAAAGCTGCTATTGAAATGATCCCTTCTCAGATCTATTAATCGGTATGCAAAAAGATGAACAAAATGAAAACTGAAAGAATTTACAGACAGGAAGAAGAAAGGAAAAGTAAGAAAGTCAATAAAAAGCTATAAAAAATAGATTTCTTTCTTCCCTAATCCTTCATTTTCTTTCATTTGTGACTGTAAAGGACAGGTACTACTTGTAGTGTATTCAAAAGTATGAAACTGTACGATGATTTGCTACAGCTGAATTACGACTAATAATAATTGACTTGCACAAATTAATTTCCTTTTCGTGATTGTTGCCTCTCATTTCTTTGT
>WAAD01028640.1:321-12467 GCA_013389945.1 Fregata magnificens
AGAGAAAATAAAAATATATTAGCTTATACCATATTTTGATGGAAAAAAATACACATTAAGGTAGTTCGTAAGCTAACATGTTTTATAACTCGGGTGTCCTAGCACAAACACAGAATCTGTTAATTTATTTACCTAACAATAATTTTTTAGGATGTGGTAATTTATCGTCAAACATATTTTCATGATTACAAGTGAGTATTTTCACAGCACAACAGAATCAGAATCTCTTTGATGGTACAGAGCTAGCCTTTTAATTGGATAAAACTGTAAATGAGAGATTCTAAAGATGCAAAATACTTTATCTATACTTGTAACACTTTGTCTCTCATGAATTACATATATTTTTTCATTTTGGCCCTTGATGTGATGACATAAAACATTTATCTTCTGTCACAAGCCAGGTTCAGAAGTCTTATATGACACTGCTACCCATTTAAACAGACCCAGAGGTATATAAAACTCTTACTAACAAAAAAAAAATCAGATTTTAGTTCACTTCCAAATGTTACTCATCTTTTAAATTATCACACTGAACTATAAGCACCAATGTTTTTTCTTCTGGTTTTTTTCCCTTTAGATTTTCACACAGCAACTACAGACTTGTGTATTTAGACACATATAGTATTTTTCCCCTTGATCAATCCACATATCTTGGTAAAGTCAGGAATATTATTTCTACAAGGAGGAATTGAATATAGGCCAGAGTATCACATTAAGTCACATTTTAAGTTAAAAAACCCAAACAAACAAAACCAAAAGCAGTTGGATCCTTTAGTTTTCAGTGCATCAAAGTCACCAAGCTCTTCCAGATAGCCTGACTGTAATGTGAATATTGAACACTAACCTACTTAGTCTCAGACATTTAATGTACAAACAAAGATATAAGGCACCTTCTCAACATAAACCTTCTTAAACAAGTATCTACCTGTGTCAGTTTTAAGTGCAGACCTGCCTGCTTTCCATTTTTTTAATTTTTCCGTTCCTGGAAAGACACCGCTGTTTTTTCTCTGCAGGCTGTTCACAAACTCTGTCAATTCACACTTCCATGTTGATATATGATGCAGTCTTGAACGTGAATAAAAGTCAGAAATAAAACTACAATCTGAAGGTTTGGACGCAGGTGAGGAAGCTGCCTTGCTAGGAGTAGGTACAGAAGTGCTTTTTGTGCTTGAAGGCCCCTGAACAGTGGAGTGGTGAGCACCATTTATTTTAGCATTGCTGTGCAAAGATGAAGATGAGGATGAACTACTCATAGTCCTATGTGGATTCCACGAAAAGTCTGTGTTTTTGTTGCTTTGCTGCAACTGCTGCGTTGTGCAGTCTCTAAAGTCAACCATGCCTGTCTCAGTCTTCCCCTCCTCCTGCACAGGGCCTGGAGAGAACCTACTTGCAACACCGTTGCCAGGGGGCACCAAGCAATCCTGTGTCTTTAAGGCACTGGTAGAAGTGTGTGTGTGTCCATTAAAAATGGCAGCGCTGTCTTTGTGAGACTGAATCCCATTTTGTTTCTGTCCAGGAAGGATCTGCTCCAGCTCCGTAAATCCAAAATCATCACTTTCTTCTTCTTCTTCTTCATTCCAGCTACTTAGTCCATTGGGTGTGATCTCGTTTTCCATCTCACACTTTTTAATATGATTTCTGAAACAGATATGATTATTTAATACCATATCTTTTATAAAAAAAGGCACATTTACAGGTCATTTCAAGTGCTAAGTATTTATCTTCCTAATTGTTATCAGTATATACTTGAGTAGTTTTTACATTCTGAAGACAATTATCTCAAACTCTGAGCCATGTCCTCTCAATGTCATAAAACACTGTATTGCTGTACAAAAGATTTCACAGATTTGGTGTATTATTAACGCAGCACTACCAGGAGTTTACATGGAAGTGACCAAAATCATGCTCACATTAGAAAAGGTATTTCCAAGGCCTTTAATTTGACCAGCAGTCTCCAATTGAATTACAGTAATTTTTTATTTGTTAACAGAACTGTACTACCATGGACAGCATGAATGGTGCAGGAACATGCAAATCATCAGAAGGAGTTATCTTTTTATCAAGAGATGTGATTTTTCCCTATCTAGTTACAAAAAAAAAAAGAAAAAAAGAAAATATACATAGAAAACTTCCATTTTTTAGAAAATTATTTTAGATTAATGTGTTAGATTTATTTTATCTTCTCTCAGGAAAAATCTTTTCAAGCTCTATAAATCAAACACATTCTTAGCTTTTGACAAAAACCCAAACTATTTTTCATTTTTAAAGCATATAAAACAAAGCATTCTGCCACAAGTGCACTGGTAATTTACATTTACTCTGACAGTGTAGAAGCAAAGCTTTCATTCAAAAAATTTGCTCTGTAACAAAACCTACGTGGAATTAAAACCAAAGCCTTCAAGACTAGTGCATACTCTTGATCTGCTGAAAAAAACCCAACCATCACTCCCAACTCCCAAAGCTAGCAATTTAGGTACACAAAAAAAAGGTGGGAAATAATTAGCTATCCAGTATACTAGTGAAACCAGAAAGCCAATTAACTGTGACAACAATTTGGTTAAGATTATCACAATCATAAATTATATTAAACATAATATTTTTGAGGAGTTGCATGGTTGAAAGTTGTATATCTGGTGGTACATATTTAGTATCAGTGGAGAGGGCAGGCTTTTAAACTCATGCTTTTCAGACTAAATTGATGTTTTCTGAAGTCTGAATATTCTTCTCATTTAAAAAACATTACCAATGCAATAAGAGGTGATGGTGACTGTATCACTCGTTTAAAATATGGTTAAGAAATACTGCTTGTGGCACTGTTTTTATTTTTCCTAAATATAGAGAAATCCCACTCATGTGGTAAAGTCTTCTCAGCATTATGCAGAACTGGATTTTAAATAAATCAGTGGACTGTGGAAGAACACAGATCACCATTACAAATCAGAAAGTATAGTATCTTGTACAGAATCCTTGGCCCTGTTTGAGCAGTAGTGTTGGACCAGATGACCTCCAGAGGTCTCTTCCAACCTCAACCATTCTATAATTTTATGATTCTTGCCTCTAAGCAACAAACATGCACGTCTGAAAAAGATGCAGGGACCCCCTTAAAAAAAAAAAAATCTACGGAACAGTCTGTTCAAGTGGAAGGTTTCTTTCCAAATTCTAATTCCTCTGCCAGTTAAAGAGTTTAGCTGGTGCTTTCTGTTCTATTCCCTTCTCAAAGTCTTTTAGGAGAATTTTTTATATTGTAATTGGACTTTTTAATCCATCTTCTCTCTCAAGCATGACTTAAACCTTGGTGTTAGCATACATAAGGTACGCTGTGACTTTTTTTTTTTAAAGAAGCTAAAGAAAGAACTTAACAACTAGCATGTGTTTACATTTATTCCTAGGTACCTTTAGCAAAAGTAATCAAATCATACCAGCTTTTTGTTTTTGAAATAAAAACCTACTTTTCAGTGTCACTAGTCAGAATCCTTTAATGTATGCCTGTTACTTCCATACAGATATGCTACATCCTAGGACTCCTAGGTCACGTTATCAAGCAAAGAGTGGTCCAAAGACTAGAGACAAGGCTTGGAGTCAAGGTAACTGTAGTTCTGTCCTCAACTATTCATATAGCTATACCTTAGTTTTAAATTTCAGTGCCTCAGAGCTTCCCTCTTACAAAGCTGAAATGAATTTTAAAAATGCTATATAGTTATAAATGCAAACCCATTATGGGTGAATGATTAGCATCTGCATTACAAGATCAGAAACACTTACACCCTGTTGAGATCTTTAGCTATATTGCTTGGACCTGGCATGGCATCTTCAGGTTTGCATATGCTATTAAAGTTGAGACCTTTTTGAACACTTGACTGCTTGGTGTAAAGCTGATATGGAATGTGCGAGAGGAGACGTCCAGCTTTAATGCTGAAACAAAAAAAAAAAGGAACAGGTTACTACTTAAGACATTTTAAAAAACCCCAACCTCCTATGCTAAAAAATACTGCATGTACAATAAACTATTACTTTGGTCATTACATTTTGCTGTTCTGCTGTATGTACTTGCAGTCCCTTCCACAACCCCTTTCCTAACTGGATTGAACTGAAAAGTAATTTGTCATGTGCTGACTGGTACTATAAAAGATATTTGCACAATTGTGTTGGTCAGTTGTCTACATCCATTTCTCTTCTCTAGTTGACACACAAAACCCCCAAATATTTAATTTCAAAAACAAAATAAACAATGCCTAGTCAAAAAAACCCTGGTGAGTGCTCCAGGTTATTCTAACTGAACAATGCTGACTGAGCTCTTTAACTTGGAACAATGCAAATGCATGTGTTCCAAGCAAATTTAGTTAGAATTTGAAGGAGGTCAGCTAGGATGTGGTTCACTATTAAAGAGGAACTACATTTTCCATTCCAAAAGGATAATTACCTGTTCTTGTGAGAAAAATCACTGAAGAAAGCTAGACAGAAGAATAATTTCCAAACAGACCTTCCATAAATATCTACCACAATCATTCCAGTTCTGTCCTATATGTTCCACTGTATCTCTCTCTTCTTTTTCTTCTTCCATTGAAACTGCAATTATACTTCAATAACTGCTAAATTCCTTAGGGAAGTCACGGTCTTTGACGTGGAATCCTCTCAAAAATACACCACAGCATGATTTCAACTCTCCACCCCAACACCAGTTGCTGGCAGTAGAGATAAGAGCCTTCCCAGCCTATACTTCACCTCTTCTTCATATACAACTCTCCATATTGAACACTGGGTCAGAGATGCTGAAAATTCTTACAGCAGAGGAACCTCTCTCATCTCAAAGCAGCTTAATATTAGCGTTCAGTTTTGCAGATACAATTGGATTCAAATTTTTAAAGAGAATTCAGCTCAGTGACAGATACTGTTTTTTCATTCTTCAACACCTGAATGCTTTCTCTTGGAGATGTGCTTTTTAACTAGCTCAAATCTGTACTACTGTCAAGGGAGCGGGACAGTGGAACAAAAGCCCCTAGGAGCTTTCTTGCTGCAACTAGAGAAGAATATAGTGGGAGACTGCATTTCCCAATTAGATAAATTAAAACTAGTTAGGTATATACATAGAGACCTGGTAAGGTTTCTATGGGAATGGGATAGTAAAAACAGACCTAAAAATGTATCAATTAAATATTGTTTGATACATGAACATATAGCATTCATAAAGGAACATCATTTACATTAAACATTGCCAAACAGAGTTAAAATACACATGGTAGAGTTCCAAAGCTTTCTTGTACAGAAAGTGGTGATGCAGCAACTAAGCTTTTACAATGCCTGGTTAGACTGTTTCTCATCTCACCATCTGAACCTGGGTGCATAACCACCCAGGTAATATTTCAAAATCATTACTGCAATTTCAAGATGATAAAAACCCCACATTTATTTAAGGACTAGTTAATGCTCAGATTTTAGCTACTGGAGTAGCTGCACTACTAGATCAATACACAGTTGGTTTGGTTTTTTTCAAACTGTATTAAGATGCAGCAATAGGAATCCTATTTTAGATGCATCGTTCAACATCTTTCCCCATTCCACATTCCCTGGATCACAAAATTCATAATCACTAAAATAATTAGGTTGGAAAGGACCTCTGGAGGTCTCTAGCCCAAACACCGCTCAAAGCAGGGTTATCTTTAAAAGTTAGATCAGGTTGCCCAGGGTATCTCCAAGGGCAGAGATTCTACAACCTCTCTAGGAACCTGTTCCACTGCTTACTCTCTTTCACTGTGAAAAATCTTTTCCTTATACTCAGACAAAATCTTCTTTGCTGCAATTTGCGACTATTGCCTCTTGTCCTCTTGCTGTGCATCTTCAAGAAAAATCTGGCTCCATGCTCTCTGTACCCTCCATATAGGTAATAAAAGACAACAATTAGATCCCCTGCTAGCCTTCTCTCCAAGCAGAACAAAACCAGCTTCCTCAGTCTCTTGTCATGTATCACATGTTCCAGGCCCCTATTCATGTTGGTGGTTCTCCTCTGAACTCACTCCAGTTTGTCAGTATCTTTCTTGTACTGAGAAGCCCCAAATCAGACACAGAACTCCAGATGTAGCTTCAGAACTGCCGAAGAGATTGGAAGAATCACTTCCCTTGACCTGCTGGCTATGGTCTTGCTAATGCAACCCAGTATGCTGTTAGCCTTTATCTCCACAAGGGCAGGCACAACTGCTGCTCCATGGTCAACTTGTCGTCCACCAGGGCCCTCAAGTCCTTCCCTGCAAGGGTGTGTCCTAGCCAGTGAGTCCCTAGCCTGCCTGCTTGCATGGAATTAATTCTGTCCCACGTGCAGGACTCTGTGTGTGACTTTGTTTAATTTCATGAAGTTTCTGTCATCCCATTCCTCCAGTTTGTTGAGACTCTCCAAAGGGCAGCCCTGCTCCCCAGTATACCAACTGTTCCCTTCTATTTGCTGTCATCCACAAACATGCTGAAGGTACTTTCCACTGCATCACCAATGTCCACACTGTTAACGAAGACATGAAACTGCATCTGCCCCACTACTGACTCTTCAGAAATGCCACTTGCAAACATTTGCTGGTTTGACTCTGAACTGTTGACCGTTACAGTCTGAGCCAGGCAGCTGAGCCAGTTCTTCACCCAGCTAGCAGCCCACTATCCAATCCATATCTCCCCAATTTGATTAAAAGAATGCAATAGGGGACTGTGTCAAAAGCCCTACTGAAGTCAAAGCAAATGATATCTACTGCTCTCCCGTCATCCAGTCATCTCACCACAGAAGACAACCAGGCTGGTCAGGCATGATTTGCCATCCTAGATACAGCCTCCAGGAAGGTATCTTCCACAGCCTTCAGTGACTGTGGTGAAGCTGATCACAGTGCAGTTCCCTGGATCCTTCTTCTTTCCCTCCCTGAAGACAGGCATGACATTTGCCTTTTATCCAGTCTTCTGGCAAATCTCATCTGATTGCCATGAATTTTCAAGGATGACAAAGTGTGGTGTAGCACTGATATCAGCCAGCTTCTTCAGCTCCCTTGGATGCATTCTGTCTGGCACTGGAGAGTTGTATATGTCATGTTTCCTTAAATGAACCATAATTTATGCTTCCTATACGTTTGGTAGCATTTCTTTTCTCCAAACTCTGCCACTAGGCACACAAGCCTTCAAGGCATGAAAGTAGACCTTGCCACTGAACACTGAAGAAAAGGCAGTACTGAGTACCTCAACTTTTTCCATATCCTTTGTCATGAGGTTGCCCTACCATTCAACAGCAGGCCCGCTACATTTGTTTCCGATACAGCTATAAAAGCCACCTCCTTCCCCTTCAGTGCTTTGCTAGTTTCAAAAAAAAGTTACTGTGTCGAAGTAACATGGCATCTGTTCTGAAAGCTGTATTGGTTTAAGACTGGTAGCTTTTATTTAGTCAAATATTTTGCATTCTGAATCCTCATCAGAAAAAGGAAATGAAGTGCGATGTACCAGACTAACTTTTTGTTTTTCTGGGGAAACTATCTTAAACTATTTTTTTCACATTTGTGTTAGATTAACACAGATCTTTAAGAAAAACATCCACTCAATCTGAAAATCAAAATAAGGAATCCACAAATTCTACTGGTAGCTCGTTTTAGTGGCTAGTTATCCTCAATCTCTGAAAAGTGATTTTATTATAAATGTCAAAGAATGTTTGTTAAAAGAATATTCAAATTTGAAAGTCAAGTGCTCACATCACCTTAATTTGGCTTCCATTGGACACTGCACAACCACCTTTCCAAGCTACATAATTGCGTCGTGTATTTTTCAAATAAAGGAAGAAAGATTTAGAAAGGGGGTCTGCCTGCAAGTGTCTCCCTTCATTTGCTGCAAAAATGGAGAGGTAGCAAAAACACGTAACAAGGGGAGTGCAGAAAGAATGATTTTGTCGCTAAAGCAACCATACATTACTCTGCAATACTGAATTTTGCAACTACTCTTACCACAGGATCTCTATGTGATGCTAATTAAACCAAAATTCTAGAGCTACTTGCATTTAACAACAGGTTTATGAGAGTCTGACTAGACCATAGTTCAGAACATGCAAAGCTTTTAATGCAGCAATAAACTTCAACATATCCCCTACCATCCTTGTATAAGTAACTCTGTAACTATCTTACATAGTTCACATGGCATATTTCAAATTATTGACATTTTTGGTGTTTTACCTTAGTCTTTTTGGTGGCTCTCAAACAAAAAATAAAAATAATAGCCATTGTAATAAGTGCCATGGTAAGTTCACTAATCTTTGGAAAGCAGACAGATGCTATAGTGATAAGCACCAATAAAAGACAGGAATTAATTATTCATTCCATTGTCAGCAAAGAATTCGAGTCGCATGCAGTAAGTAAGGAACAGGGTTACAAAGACAAGAAGCAAAAAACCAAGACACTGAATTAGCAATTTGCAACCTGAATTCAATCTTTTCTGTGAAGAGAATGTGGCAGGTACCATAGTGAAAAAAGATGGCATGTGATCATGTAATTAAGGACTAGATCATAATGTGTGCACACAAAGAAACAAATCAAAGCTCCACAGACAAACAACTTTTTCATTTTGCAACCTTGGATGACAAGACTGAAGATCTAACAACACTGCTTTACCAGTAATTTGTGACAATAACATTTTAGGGTTGATTCTTAACCAAACTAAAAAAACCCAAACCCAATATATTGCATGAACACGATGTGCACATGAATATTCAAGAAATTTGGAACCTCTCCATCCACTGCACTGATTTTCACCAACTGATCTACTGAAGAGAACATAATTTGATATTCCATACACAGAGACAAAATATTTAACCAATAAGTGTTCTTCAATACTGTCGAGGGGAAGGGAAAAAATGAGGGGTTGTTGTGAAATTAGCTTTTATTCCAGATTCTGGCACGAACCCTGTTCTACTGAGACAGTGAGTCCCTGCCTTCTTGTGCACAAACCCACCTATCTGTCTATACTCAGTTCTTCTCACTTCTCACTTCTACAGTATTTTACAAGTATGTATGCAGAACAGTTCCTTGCCTGCTTCCGCTGGTCATCTAGGAAAGAGGCTAGTTAAGAACAGCATGACGCTGACAGAATGATTTCCAGAATATATTCCCACCTGTTCTATTTCCCATAGGTTCCTCAGATGGAAGAAGACAGATGCAAGCCAGATTAACTGCTCTGAGCACAAGGACCTGAGGACAACTTTAGTTAATCCTATATATTCCAGTGCATGGAGGAACCAAAGAACATAAATTCTTTGCAAATAAAACTTGTGGCGTTTTTTTTTCCATTTTGTTTTTTGTTTGTTACAAAGTCACCACATAATAAATGTTTAGATGGATTCATTTCAATTTTAAGAAAATGCTTTTCAATTGACATTCTTCTTTATTTACAGATGAAATGAAACTTAGGCAATGCACAAGGCAAGAGGTTAAAAAACAATCACCTGGTACTTATTTAAACGTACTGAGATGAAGGCTGGTCAATTGATTGGATATTAAATGGAATCAACAGGGTATTGTTCAGTTTCCTGATATGCCTGAGACTTTCTGAATGTTCTTAGTGAAGTTTCTCAAGGAACAATCACTAAGAAGCATATCTTCAATGTAACAGTGGTATTTTTACTCAGCTGTTGCAAGGGTAGATGTATTTTGAACTAAACCATAATCTCAAAATGCAATCTTCTATAATGCTGTTTTTCCAGATTTTTCTTCCTTTTTTTTTTCCAAAAGGACAAATCTCCAAAAGCAGTAGACCTAAACTTACCTTTCCATGATCCACTCTGGCCGAACTACTTTTTCTCCTTTCAATTCTTTTATTTTGGCATTTGGAAGATTTGTGGCAATGATGTGAGTTGTTTTTGATCTGGAATAATACACATGGTATTGGCCTCCATGCAACATCATTAGCCGTCTTAATTCATCAGCTGAGGGATCTATAAAATTAAAACCAGAAATATTCCCATTTTGTGTCAGCAAATACAGTAAGAAAAACAACTTCAATTGAGAAATACGATGCCATGATCAGAAAGAGTGCAAATTCATTGTTTTTCTCCTGAAAAACCTCAGAGGTTCTTCCAAGAACAAATCAGAAAAGCATTTATGAAGAAATGTAAAAACTGTTTCTGAAGAGACTGATTCAAAATGTAAACATTCTACTTGTAATAGAGGAACTTTCCACAACATGTATGGTGGTGGTGGTGGTGGGGAAATACTCAAGTAGATTTAATGCTAAATTACATCAAAAAACACTTTACCTCAACATAACACAAAACTAGATTAACTCACTTATCTTTTCACCAGAATTTGGGAGAGTAGTTTATACCCAGAAATAATAGAAAAGAATTAATAACAAAAGGGTTTGGCAACAGCACAGAACTCCTACTATACAATTTCTGGTTTACTGACTCACTCTTTCCTTACCAGGTTATTCTTGAATTGTTACAGGGAACAGAGAATACCTTAAAAACTAGCATCTCTTCTTATCCCCTCAATCATGTTAAAAAGAGTACTTATTTTGCAAGCAGAGGCAGGGGAAAAAAAAAAGAAAAATGTTTTAGCTTTTGGAAAACCTTTGCAGTGGTGTCACGCTGGCACCAAAAGGTTTGGGTCAGCGTAAATAGAACGTTTTGAAGAGTAAATCTGGCACAAGATACTAAAAAAAAAAAAAGTTTATCAATACAGGAAGGAAGAAAATGTTTTTAAAGAATACAGTTACAAATTCCTTCCAGTGGCCTACTGTCAGCTCTCAAAATATTTCTAACACTTGATTATACCTCTAACTTTTAACTAGAAATAGCACACTTTTTCTCCAAGTGTTATCTTTCTTACTCCAGCCTTTTGGACAACCATCTTGTTGAGTTCTATTTAGGAACTAGTACCTTGAAGAATATGCAAATGCTAGATTTTCACTAACTGTATTAAATAACTGATTCAGATGTATTAATAGTTTAACATGTCCACCTTAACATTTTACAGTCCGTTTAAGTCCTCTGCTCAAACCGGCACTACTCCACATCATAGAAGCTGTATGCATCAGTTATGTAATAGTCACAACATTCCTGGCATAGGTCCCTGAAAAAGGCTTCTGGGAAGTTTCAAAAAGGTTATTAAGCTGCTTTACAGAACCCAGGAGAAATATGAATGTAATTATGGTAGATTAAAAATCTTACTCCAGTTAACATGCACTATCAGTCCATCACAGACAATGCATGTATATCTTACCTCTACTCTTGTTCCTCCTTCTACTATTAATGGGTTCACTGTCTCAAGCATTACGCCACTCTGAGCAAGAAAACCCCAACATATCCACCCAACATAAATTTAATGCATACACTCAAAGTCCAATGCAACCATCAATAGTTTGGAAAATTAAAAATTTAATATATATAGGAGTATGGAGGAAGTTAAAAGGTTTCATTTCAAATAATAAGATGGCAGAAAGGTGGAAAAATTTATTCCTATTTGTATCAGTGACCATTCATGTAATGACTTAGTAAAGTAGTATTTATATTCAGAGTGTAAATCTGATTTTATATTGAAAACCTTAATCATGAAAAACAAAGAAACATAATATACAAAACATATACAGTAATTGTTACATATTTACTTAGCTGCAAACTCATGTGTTTTACAGTTCTTTACTCCACTTAGGATGGTAAACGGACACTAAAACAAAACAGAATANCACTTAGGATGGTAAACGGACACTAAAACAAAACAGAATAGATCCTTAAAAAAATAAAAGCTTCACCTGTAAGGCCATTGACATAGATGGCGACTCCACTGAAGATACTTGATGAATTTCCATCCCTCTGGTGCTCTATGGCTGAATCTGACCGGAATTGATCCTCCAATTTCGTCACCTTTGCTGACATGTACCCGCCCTAGTTTTTAAGTTAAAACAAAACAAAACAAAACAAACCCCATGATGCTAGTCTTATTTTCTAACGTTTACAGACAGAAACTGGTCAATTATAAGACTGGAAAGGTAAGCAGCATTCCTTCAAATTGATTTTGGTTGACATACAAAAGACATATTCTTTTTGCAAATGAAAATCAACAAATCCTTCACCCTAAATTCTTCTCTACGAGATAACTGCATCTTGTTTCCAACATGGCAGGATTTATTTCATACTTCTTTTACCT
>WAAD01028656.1:0-14781 GCA_013389945.1 Fregata magnificens
CAACCCCCAGCATCTCCACCTACTTTTGCCTCCCCACACACCCCTCCCTGCTGCCTTCCGGGCTGGCAGAGTCCCCCTGCCTTCTCCTAGAAAAGCCCTGACGCTGCCTGCGGGCATGGCTGGTCTGCGACTGATTCCTGGCACCTGAATCCTCTGCAAAAATGCCCGCAGCTCTTTTCCTCCCCTGCCTGAATGTTGGTTTTGGCAGGAGCTGCCGAGCTGGGGAGGCTGCTCGTTCCTCCTGTGCCGGGCAGCATCCCCCTGTCTGTGCCCTTTCCATGCAGGGCCTGTGCCTGGTGGTGGGTGCCCAAAATCCCTTGTCTGGGAGCTGAACCAGGACCTCTCATACCCAAAGGGAGAATCATACCCTTAGACCAACGACCCGGGGTGCAGCCGGGACCCAGCACAGATCCTGTGCCCCACAGACCCACGGCCCTGGGCATTGCACAGGCCAACTGGTGCCCAGTGCAGGTGCTGGCTGCCCCAGGGCACTGCCCTCTCCCTCCCCTCTGCTCTTCGGCCATCACCTCCCCCAGCTCCCCTGGGGAGGAGGCACAGGGTGATGATGGGGAGCCCACTTCAGTATCCTGGGAAAATGCCACTTCCCCACCTCCCCAGGGCTGTAAAACCTGGAACACCTTGGGCGGGCCTGTGACCCTCCTGCTCCGGGGCCATCACAGAGGAGCTCCCTGTGCACCCCTGGCTCCCCCTCTCCTGGCCCCCACAACATCTATTCCCATCACCCCTGGGTACCCCATTTTCCTGGGAAGTGGGAAAGTCTCTGCGGTGGCCGGTGCATCCACACACACACGCTCAGCCCTGCTCTGCTCCCCAGGTGCTGGCGGCAGGGCCCGTCCCCAAAAACTGGCACCTGGGGCACCTCGGGCTAGGGGCAGCACTGCCCCCCCAGCGCCCCAGTGCCCGGCACAGGATGGGGGTGCCCGGGCAGCTGTGCACCCCGGCTCGTTGGTCTAGGGGTATGATTCTCGCTTAGGGTGCGAGAGGTCCCGGGTTCAACTCCCGGACGAGCCCTCCTTTTGGGCACCCACCGCCAGGCACAGGCCCTGCGGGGATGGGGCACGCACGGGGCTACACTTGCCCAGCACAGACGGGATGGGTGGCCTCCCCAACTCGGCCATGTCCCCTCTGCTGGGAAGGTCGCGCCACTGTCAGGAGCGAGCCTGGGCCCTGCTGCCACCATGTCCCCACTGGGCAGCACTGCCTGGGGCAGAAGCAGATAGCTGGGAAAGGAAACAGCCACTGTCAGTTCCAGGGAGCAAGGAGGAGAAAACCTTGTGCGAGGGTGAGATCATCTTTGGGGATGTCCCATGCAGTAAGAAAGGGGATGTTTCCTACTAAGCACAAGCCATTTCCTCCCCTCTCACACCCCCAGCCCTGTAGTCCTGCTGAGTTTTCAGGGAGGAAAAGCATGGAGATGCTGGGGATTGAACCCAGGGCCTCTTACATGCGAAGCAAGCGCTCTCCCACTGAGCTACATCCCCCTGCCTGGGGGATGGCCATGGAGGGCACAACTGTCCCTGGCACCACAGTGGCAGTTCCTTGGGCAGGCACCATGGGTGGCACCATCCAAGCTTGCTAAAACCGGTGTTGATTGAAAGAGAAACCCTATGGACATGCCATAGGGCGCTGTTGGCAGGCAGCTGGGGGATGGCAGGGCTAAGCCTCCTCCACTGGGTCTGCAGAGTGCAGCAGGGATGTAGTCCCCAAAGGAGGCATTGTCCCAAAAGGAGGGCTCGTCCGGGAGTTGAACCCGGGACCTCTCGCACCCGAAGCGAGAATCATACCCCTAGACCAACGAGCCAGGACAAAGCCATACTCCCTGCCCTCAGCCACTGTGCTCCATCCACCGGTGGCCATGGGCACAGAGTGATGGCTCATGGGTGCCCCCATCTCCCATCATCACCCCTCAGAAACCCATTTTACATGGTCCCAGGGCTAATGATCTCCCTCTCCCCTGCCCCACAAGTGCTGGTGTAGCTTTGGGACAAGGGATAGGAGCTGCGAGTGCCGGGTTACAGGGAAATACCCCCGTCCATTCCCTTTTCCCAGTGCCCAGGAGCTGCCAACCATGAGGTCAGCAGGGTTCTGGCACTGGGGCTCCCACGGGTGCTGTGGGGTGCAGGACTGGGAGGACAGCTCTGGGGCAGACCAGGGGGATTTTTTCTGGATGCAGACCCTGAGGGTAGGGCTGCCTCTAGCTGTGTCGGGGTGGGAAGCCAAGCTGCTCTGGGAGCCCTGACTGGTGGGGACTCCCCTCCATGCAGGACAGCTGCAGGGGGAACGGGGCAAAGAGCTGGTTTTCAGACAGCCCACCCACAGCAAGCCTCCGATGCACATTGCAGGCTGTGCCAGAGCAAGGGTTCCCTCCCCGGGGTACATCCAAACCCTGTGAGCTGACCAGCAGGAACTGGGAGGAAGGATCAGCCACCGGCAGCACAGGCAAGCCTCACTCCTCTCCCCTGCCCTGCATATCATGGAGGAGTGGGGAGGAGCGGGCAGGGGGAGCGCTGCACCCCCATGATTTCCAGGTCACATCATAACCTGCCACGGCTGCCCGGCTCCTTCAGCCCCACACACCCAGTGTTAACACCAGCCACCTTACGCAGCAATAACCAGATCACCCTTCTCCTCTTCGGGAAACGTGCAGACACCTAATTCTCAGCAAATGTGAATTTGGAATTTTTAGCAGCCTTGGAATATTTAATTGAACAATTCTTGAGTTTGAAACACAAATCCACAAATATTTCACTCACAGGACCTTGTAAACCATTGGGATTTGGGCTCCGCTTTCATTGCATTCACCCCAGTCTCTTCCCAAGGGCTTCCCTCCACAGGGGGAGAAGGTCAGAGGAGAAGCGGGGGTGTAGGACATCCAGGAGTGGTGTCTGGTGATGATTTGGGTTCAGAGTGAGCCACAGTGCTGGCAGAGCAAACAGGGCTGCATGCTCGCTGGGGTGCAAGCCTTGTGAGCCCCACTCCCATGGGTAGCACCAGGAGGGCCAGACCGGGATGCCAGTGCCTTTTGATTTGCGTGCTTCTTCCCCCGTGACTCACACGTGTGGGTGGCCTGTTATTTTCCTGCTTTATGGGATTTCCAGCCCTGGGGAAGAACCGGAGCCCTTGCTGGAGCGATTGCCTGTCTGGCTCCCCAGGCTGGTACAGGGCCCTTGCATGGCAGGGAGGGTGCCCTGAGGAATTGTGGCAAGCCCCTGCCTTGCAGTCAGTCCGTGGGTGCCTGGGGTGGGACATCCTCTCAGTGGTGCCCTCTCCTCCCTCTTATCCCAGCCATGCAACCACTTTCTCTCCACTTCCCAAAGCCTAAGAGCAGGCTTCCTCTCTGCTTTGGTGGGAAATTGTGTTGCAATACTTTGGTGGGCAAGGAAGGAGATTTTTATTGGCAAACAAGTCCCACCTCAGTCTGCCATGCCTGCAGGCTCCCAGCTCCAGGGGCCCTGTCTCCAGCTGGCTGGCTCCAGGATGCATGTCCCCAAGGGCTCTGGCCAGGAGTCCTTGCTTCGTTGAGGAGGATGAGGGAAGCTGCCTGTTGAGGCCAGCTATGACTCCTGGCATTGCCCTCAGCTTGGCGCCCGGGTGCTGGGGTGGGACATGCCTTTTGCAGCCCAGCAAAGGCACTGGCGATGGATCTGTCTCTTCATCCTGTCCCACTGCTGTGAGTCACCAGTACTTTTGTCTTCTCATCTGGATGTGCAGAGAAGCCACAGATAGATGTGCTGGAATTGTGTAGACTCAGCAATCATCCAGCCACCACCAATCCCTCCATCCCTATCACCAGCCCCATGCCACCCGGGGATTCCACTTCTGATGGTCCCACTCACTTGCTACTCACACCAGTCTTCCCTTTTCCATGACAACTCTCTATGCTTCTCCACTTGTTCCAACTCAAACCATGACTTCATCCCTCCTCCCCGCCTCCTCCATCCCCCGGTGGGCAAAGTACGCACCACCATACGAAATGCTCACTGGCTGCTTCTGTTGGCTTCCCCAAGCAGGCAAATGCAGAGAAACCTGAGCAAGCCCATTTGCCACATGTGGTGGTGCAGGCTGTGATGTCCTCATGGTTACACGCACCCCAAAGAGGAGATAGACACCCCCATGGATGTGACTCTGCAATGGGGAGCTACCACCATCACCTTCCCAGGCCCAGTTGAGCTGGAGTACCCCACTGTGATTCATGCAGTGTAATTTCTGCTGGTGCAGTTGACTTCACCACAGCAAAGGATAGAAGAAAGAAAATGAAGGGAAATAGGAGTCTCCAGGAAGCAATGACTGCTACGGGAGGAGGATGCTGAGTGACAGCAGGGAGAAGGTTTCCTCCAAGGACATGAGCAGGTGAGGGAAGATGGGAGGTGAACAGAAGACATGAAACTCAACAGATGCAGGCATGGCCAAAGGGTTGCTTTTGGGCTAAGCTCCAGGCTTTTCTGAGAAATATTTCTGCTGCTGCTGTTGAAAGCCATAAGTAGACAATGCTGGGACCAAGCCCCAGGACCCAGCTGTTTGCCTCCATGTGTATCCTTCCACCTGCTAAGCATTATTTTTCATCTCAGTCTTGGTATGTAGTTCCCTGTTTCTCACCAGGGCCTTTGGCTGCACTGTCTTTGCAGGAACCTGTATTTTAGGGCCTGATCAGCAGGTCTGTGGGGTCCTGCCCTGGGCAAGCGCTGGCTGGGGGGGATACATGGCGGAGTGAATTCAGGACAACTCTTGAGCTGGGAGCCAAGACAGAATGGCTCCCAGCTGGGAGTCACAGCACCCATGGGAGACAGGGTGCCAGGTCCCTTGGGACGGGGATCCCTGCAGGGCACCGAGGTCTTCACTTCCCCGACTCTGTCTGCACTAAGGCATCACAATTTTCAAGTCAAATCAAGGACCTGTGTGGATTTTAGTCTCCTTTGACACACTGGCTCTTCAAAAAAAAAATCTGTATAACCTCAACAGTGGAGTCACTCAGTGAAAAGTCACATAAAAATGTCATTATTCTGTCCCCCTGCTCCATCCTGGACTGTCCTATGCAGTAGACCCATGGAAGACAAAAGCACCAGCCCCAGGTGCCTACAGCTTTCTAACGAAGCTTTTGCTGGAAATCTTTTCCTGATTGCAGTGTTCAGGAGAATTTTGCGTTCCATCTCTGCAGACAATTTCTGGAGCTGGGATACAAATATCTGAGCAGTCCTTGGAAGCGGGATGTGAAACCACACCTCTCTTCTCCTGGTGCTCTGATTGCTGAGCAATTGCCACGTAAATTTTCTCCAAATTAGGAGTGCCTCTGTGAAGATCTCCTAAGCAATAAAACCAGTTGAGCTTGGTCAAAGGCTTTTGAAGACCAACATGCTTACAAGCTCAGCATAACCCCTCATTATAAACACTCATAAGCTTTATGCAAATTGTCAAACTACCAAAATGCTTAAGGTATGAAAGAAGATTTAAACAATACCCATGGAGGACTTAGTCGCACTCTTATTCCTCCTCCCATTAGCTGAAAAGGTTCTGCTTGATGATACACGGCATCTTAAAAAGAGGCTTTACTCAATGCCTGGCACCTTTTTCCGGAGACACCTGCATCCCATCCCTGTAAAACAATTATTGTCCATTTCTCTAAGGTGTTCAACTAAAATCTTGGGTCCTAGTCTTTGGGAAGGGTTCAGTATGGAGCTCACTGTGCTGTGGATGGGGCCAGGGATGAGGTTATCCTTGTCCTCCTCTAACTGACCAGCTCACGGGCACAGGACTTGCAGGTCTCTCCACTCAGCAGCCGAGCAAAGCTCCCTGCTGGGTGCCATTCCAGCTTTTGCTCTTGCCTCTGTATCTGGAGCACACGGGGAAATTATAGGTTTTTTCTTCATGTCCTTATTATTATGTTTATATATCTTTCCTGATGGCATTACCACAGGTTTGAATGTCCATCGCTCTTGGTGTCTATGAGAAATGTTAGGATGCCTCTCCCCATGACACCTCTGATCAACCAGTGCTCAGTCACAGGTCTTAGCAAATTTGGGCTCTCGAATGTCTGTGTGTCCAGAGGAAACCTGGGTAACCCTCCACCGTGTTTCACATCGCAGGTACCCCTCTTTCTCTGACTGGGCCAGGGATGCTGCTGTGGGCATGGGCTGCTAGACAAGGTGCACCCATATCCAGGGTGGGATGCCATTTCCTGAGCCGTCATACTGAGCTAGCACAGGGACATGGGTATATTCAGCTCATGTTATTCATAGGGCTCACTTGAGGCCAATGTTGCCCCTGTACATATGCATGTCTATGTGTGCATGCAGCAGCACAGAACAAAATGTTTCTGCTGCCTCGTTAAGAGATACAGCCAGATGCAGACTCATCACATGCCTCACTGGCACCTGGACTATTGAGGTTTAAGTCAGTACATACTTATTTGTATAAGGCCCCTTTTGCCACATGCTGTTGTAAAGACTACGAATAAAGAGCCTAATGCTTGAGGTCTGGTTTTGCCCTGGTATATCTTAGGAATTTTTTACTCTTCATCGTCACCCATAAAACATTGGGTGAGTTGAGCATAGGATGACCATCCAAAGGAGCATCTCCCAAGAAGCCCGCTTCTGCCTTTTTTCCCTGATGCCACATCCATCCTCCTTAGCTCACCCAAAAAATTGCTGCAAAACACAGGGTAAATGCCTTTTTGAAATGCCAAACCTTCGCGTTCCCACCTCCTTGAGGGAACAGGCAACAAGTCTGCTCCTGCGGGAAGTCCTCCCTAAGCAGGCGCTTGCTGTGGGGCAGCAGGAGAGGTTTCCAGGCTGAGAAAGTTGCCTTTGGGCTGGTCACAGCAAATCACACACTTAGTTCAGCCCAGTGTGGAGCTGAGCAGCAGAAGCTCCCATTTCAGACAAAAAAGAAACCTCCCCCCCAGCAACAAGTTGCCTCCAGAGCAGGTTACCCCTCCAGACCAGAGACACAAGGAACACCAGAAGACTCAGGCTATGATGTAGCATGACTTTAATGAGAAGGAGAAGGAGAATAAACCAGTTCAGAGTATGAGAAGTGCATTTCCAGAGCTCGGTAAAGAAATGGATAAATCCCACTCCAGGACAAGCCGATCCCTATAAGGTGTTCCTCTGCCCCACTGCCCCATGACTATAATTTTCCATCTACAGCCCATGATAAGCATTTTTGCCCAGCCAGCAGCAAATGCTGTGTAGCATCACAGGGTGTGACACCTACGTGGAAATATAAAGTAAGGTTTAGTGAGAGAAAGGTATACAGAGGCACGGTCTCGAACGACAAGCTTGCATGGCTCCCTTCCTCCTGGGGGGCTGCGGGTGCCCCCCACAGCTGGGAAACCCACGGGCATTTCCTTAGTCCTCTTCCCCAGTCTTGGTCCTGTGCTTCGTTTGTCCTTCCCAATGCAGCTGCTTGGCTGGCATCGGCAGGAGGAGGTGACCGCTGTGGACACCCCTACAGCCCACTGCCCAGGCACAGCAGTCCCGCCTTCCCCAGCCCCCGGGGACCACCGGAGGCCACGGGGACCCCGCAGCACCGGAGGTAGCTCCCGACCGCTGCCGACGCCGTGGACCCCACCGTTGTGTTTTGCGGGTAGGAGCTGAGGATGGGCCCGGGCAGGGTGACCATGACAGTGGGGGGCTGGATGATGGCGGTGGAGTCCCCGCAGCGGCGGAAGCAGGGCTGGTTGCAGCTGGTGGCCAGTGGCTGGGGACCGCAGGAGGAGGGCAGGCACAGGTCGTAGCAGGACATCACTCGGCGAGGACGTACACCTGAAAGCCAGAGCCAGGGCGTAAATGCAAAACAGAGGCTGGTCCATCCCTGCTGAGACCTCATTCAGCGGCTCCCATAATAAGAGGTGTGGGAGACCTAGCTAGAGGGTGAGTTTGGATGGTTTAGAAACCCCGAAGGATGGCTTTCCAAATGGGCAGGAGCCGGCTTCCCCCTTCCCTTGCCCTGTAACCTGCTCGGGAGAAAGCAAAGAGTTTGGTTTGAGCTGCATGCCTGGGGAAGCTGGAGGCACCAGATGCTGAAAGCACTGGGAGCAGACCCACTGCTGCATGCTGCCTGCCTTCAAGCTGAGAGCAAGCCTTCAGCAAGCAAAATGCTCACTGAGATGCATCTAGTTGTAGCAAAACCCACTTAAATCAATACAACATGAGCAAGCTGGACTTAACATGAGCTGAGCTATCCCATCCCAAAATGTAAGGGACCTCTGATGCCCTTTTGTAAACAGGGACACATCAATCCCTGCAACCCGGGCATGTGCTGTTCTTTTTTTTTCTTCAGCAAGGAAAACCATGCAGGATGCACCCAGCCTTGTGGTTACAGATCCTGCAAGCCCTCCATCCCGCAACCCCTTGCACTCGTCATTTTGGAGCAGAAGTAAACCCTTCCCCAACATCCTCTGCAGGCAGGAGGGAGGCAGGTAACAAACCTTGAACTCTTGCGGAGGACCGGGCACAGGGCATCGGTGAAAGCAACAGCTCAGTGGGGAGGAGATGGAGCCCGTCTCGACTTACCCAGACGGAGGCGGTGGCAGCAGCTGGGAGCAGGTGGTGGAGCCGGGCACTGTGCAGGGTTTTATAGGGTGCCCCGGCCCCCAGGGGAGTGAGTGCATACCTTCCACTTGAAACTCCACAACAACTGGAAGTTTTCTCCTGGAAAGCTCCCCCAGCTGATTAAACAGTTTCCTCTTTCATCTGTCATGTTTTGCTTCCATTTAATACTGGTAAGATTGAAATGATTCAGGCTGCAGGCATTAATTACCTTGCTTCCTAAGGCCAAAGTACATTTTAGGTCTTATGCCTCTAGGCAGAAGAGTGTTTCAGCAGAATTTAGGGCAGGCTCATCTCCAGTGCATCGCTCCCCACCTTCCTCTGAACACAACCAATTCAGCTCCCCAGTGCACCTGAGGTGAGCTCAGGGATGTAGGCTGAACACAAGAAACATGCATTTGTAGGTAAACCCTGCAACAGCGGTCTCATCAAAGGCAGGAAAAGCAGGGGGGCTGCAGGGGTGAGGGTGCTGGGGGACCACAAACAGCTGGGAGAAAAATGCCGGAGGGCATTTCTCCTGCCCCAGCTACCCAGGTACTACAGATGCAGACATGGGACTTGAGCTAGCCTGGCATGAGCAAATTGTTATGCTTTTGGATCCACTTAGAAGATTTTGCCTTTTTTTGTTATTCCTCACGCCTGGGGTATGAATTCTGCTTGGAAGGCACATCAAATTTTAAAAGCAAAGTAATCATGGGCTCTGGAGTCCACCCCTGAAGGTGACACACACCAAAACTGACTGATTTTGTGCAGTGATCTGATTTCTTGCAGTGATCTGATTTCTGAGGCCAAGAGCCTTTCCATCCTGCTCTTTGGATATCCTAACAGCGGTGAGCCAGAAGTTCACAGCTATGCTTCCTTGTGATGGAGTGACATCATCAAGACATTTTTAATTACAGGCTGCAGCGTGACACTGGATTGCTCTGCTGAAAGCCTGTTAGCTGCTAAACAGCTGGGGAGTTGCAAAAGTCCCGACCTGCACTTAAACATGAATCACCTGCACGTTGGGGAGAGGGAGTTGCGGCCGTGGTCCCAAGGAGGGGAATGAGCCATCAGGCTCTAGGGGCAAGGAAAGTTTGAAGGCAGCTTTTCATTTCATGCCAGCAGAGCCCAGATGAAGGCACAAACATCTTCTGCCCCGGAATAAACCATGGTAGTACCAGGGTGCACGTACTATGCATGTGTGGAGCTGGGGGTTGTCAGCATCACTGTTAAAGACATACCTTGTAGGGTTTTTGGGGTCATTTTAGTTCCTAGGGTGACTTGGCCTTGTAGAGCCACGGTTGATAGCACTGAATTGTCCCTAGTGACTCCTTCCTGCCCTGGCTGCAGGGCAAAAATGCTTTTCAGAGGTACTGGGTCAAGCCCAGCTATTTTTAACATCATTCTGGAAGGGGAAAGAGGAAATCAGCTTTTCCGAGGTGCAGTGGAGGACACGTGCTTCAGCCAGAAGCAACCTTCCAGCCTGCTGGAGTAAGGCAGGAGGCTGTGGGTTCATCACAACCTCCTAAATGGCAATTTGGTGAGCAGGAAAAGATGAGGCTTTATTTTAAGCTTTACCTTTCTGCTTTTTGCACCACTCTTGAATAACAAAATGATGCCACAGGTGCACCTTGGACCCACAGCCTAAGAATTAAACCCTTCTTCTGCCAGTCAGGGTTTCTTCCCCTTCACTAATCATCTTCCATCTCTTTTTTTTTTTGTGCCTCTGTGCACTCCCGTGATCCCAGGAAAAACAGCCCTTCCTGAAGGACTCCCTTCCAGGCTTCCAGGCAGAGGCTGGGATCTTCTGATTTGCAGCCTCACTGTGTGTTTCAGTTTTGCAACCCAGTTTAAGCACTTGAGGTTCTGCTCACATTGGACCATCGTGTCCCAGAAGAATATCCATGGATGCAGTGATGCTTGAAATAAATGCACGGGGGCAATTAGAGAGGGCATGTTGCTGCACGTGAGCGGATCTGTGTACTGAAACACATCCTTTGCCTGGAGAAGGGGACAGAGGAAACAGAAGGCACGTGTCAGGAAGTTAAAATAATCAGATTTGTGTAATGAATGAGATTAAACCAAAGGAAAACCGTAGGGGAAAAAGCTCTTCCTGGAAATGCAGGTATTTGGGAGAAAGACAAGGACTGGTTTTTCCAACCCATATTCATTTCAGGGAATGAGCACTTGCTACTTAAGACATTGCTTTCTGTGGAGGAACCACAAAACCAAGAAAATTTCACCAAACCAAACACGTCAGACCCATTTTCTTAACTTCTGCGCATCCTGGATCCAGGATCTGTGGCCACCTCAGCCCTGGTTCTTCCTGCAGATAAGGGGACAAGGAGAAACATGGCCCTGGACCAATACTTGCTGTGTTTCCCTTTGCATCACCAGACCCAGCAGCACTTTGCAACTCCAATTTCACTGCTCTGCACTTTGATTTCCAACAGCCCAAGGGCTAGATGTCTCTGAGACCAGCTGGAGGGTGGAAGCTTGCCCCTGCCCCAAAATTTCTCCTGAAAGCCAAAGGTAAAGGCACATTTTTGAGCAGCAACAGACCTACTGCATCCATTCGCCAAGGAACATCTGTATGCAGTGCTCTCTCCCAAGGCTTGCCCCGGGGCCGCAGCCAACCTGACGGCAGCATGATGTGTGGGGACCACTCCCAGGTGGCTGATGAGTGAGCGGGACACCCTGGTGCCAGGAGGCAGCATCCTGACACAGACAGACCCACCGGGGTGGCTGCCCCTCCACTGCAGCCACAGAGCATCCTTGGCTGCCTGTGTCCTTGCCGGGGCGGACTTGGGGTGCTTCAGGGCCACTGTGTGCAGCCCGGGGAGCGGAGCCCAGCCAGTGCCGCTGGGGAGAGCCAGGCTCCAGCTGCCACGTGCTGCCCCGGGGCTGCAGATGATCCAGTTTCATGTCGCCACACATCCCCTATAATTGATGAGTCCCCAGGTGGGCTGATGCTCCATGGCGTCACCAAGGCTGGCATGTCCCCTCCAGGAGGCCTCATCACCGCCCGCCAGGGCAGGGGCAGGCATGTGCTGAGGCAGACACAGCCCAGCAGGGTTGAAGGGTGTCCCAAGGGAGTCAGCTTGTCTTCTCTCCTGGCTGCCTCTGCCGTGCAAGCCCCCAGGTTCCATCCTGCTGCAGCAGCCCCCGTGCCATGCACCACTGCCCGAGGAGGAGCCTGCACCTACCGCCCCTTCCCATTTCACCATCTCCAGCTGCAAGGTGGTGTTTCTCCAGGCCTGTAACCCCTGTGCACCGAAACACATGCCTTTTCCCCAGGAAATCTCCCACATCCCTCTTGCAGGGTGCCTTGCTGTCTGGGTGCAGACATCCCCCTTGCCCAGAGCAGCAGAGCTGGCCAGGCACCGCGGCATCCCACGGCAGTGGAACGGGATGGGGCTGGTGTTTTGCTGCAGCCCGATCACCGTTTCTGGCTTGGGAGCGGGAAGCGGCTTCCAGCTTGTCCCCAGGGGCATCTCCCCAAGGCATGGGAAGGAAACATGGCCCCACGGAAGGTCGAAAAGCCAGAGCAGGGCTTGCAGTGTGGGCAGCTAATCTGAGCGTCCTCGCCCTGCCTCCAAGCCACAGCATTGCTTGGCCACGTCCTCATCCACGGAAAGAAGGGGTAGGAGCCGAGAAGGCACCTGCAAGGCTGGCACAATGCATTTCCTCAGCTGCGCTGAAACACAGACATGCTCTGAGAAATGCAAGGCTTCCCTCTCTGCAAGACCTCTGGGATTTCAGCAGTTAAAAACCTCCCAGCAGGCGGGTCTTTTTACCTCTTTCCTCTTCAGCTTGCAGTAGCTCACCCTCTTCTCTCTCCAGGAACCTCCACTGCGAGCACTGCTGCAGGCACAGGAGGGAGCTGCAAACACGCAGCAGCTATGCCATCCTCGAGAAAGCACCTCTAGGACATGACGATGGCTCAGCAAGGCACAGCTTTGTCCAGGGTTGGCTTTTGGCTCCCATTCGCATGATCGGGATGCCCAGGGCTTGTGTATTAGATGCAGAAAGGAATAAATTGGCTGAGAGCAGAAGGGAAAAAAGCAGTGCTCACGTTCAGGGTGTGCCCACATTGCTGCCCGGCCAGCACGGCCAGCCTGTTGCTGACCTTCTCTGCCCATGGTTTGGTGCTTTGCCTCCTGGAGAAGACGTAGTTGGCTGGCAGGAGGGCAGCCGGCGGGGGGGCTTGGGGAACAAAGGGGGACAGTACCCTGCTCCTGCATGGGAGCGTGGGGCCTGGCACTTTGCACAGAAAGCCAACACAGGTCCCTGAGCAACCCAGAGCAGGTTCAGCAAGTGGGAGCAGCAATCCAGAGGCAGACGTATTTAACATGGATGAGCAAAACAGAGAGGCAAGAGGAAGGTGGCCATGCTAGGGGCGGCACCAAAAACCTCCCCCTTGGGTGAAGGTCCCGACGAGGGTGGGATTCGAACCCACGCGTGCAGAGCACAATGGATTAGCAGTCCATCGCCTTCACCACTCGGCCACCTCGTCCTCTGCTCCAACCCATTTTTGGGGGATTTTTTTTCCGCTTTTATGACCAAAGGCTGCAAACCCGTGGCTGATTCTTCAGGGTGTCCTCCAGGCTGGGCAGGCAGAGCCCTGGCCGTGGCAGCCAGCTGCCCACCTGCCTGTTGCAGGGCAGCTGGGCAGGGCAGCAAGCAGGTGTTTGCATTTCATTTGCCCCTTCCATACTCCTTTCTTGTCCCTGTGTTCAGAGGATGGCAAAAGGCAGGGTGGCATTTATTTTTGCCATAAAAGTGTGTGCCCCAGGCTTTGTTACTTGTTGCAGGTCTCCATTACCCAAACACCACCACCCACCCACCCCCAACCTGTGTCCAGAGAGTTTTCCTGCAGGATTCAGCAGCAGCTGTGCAAATTAATGGGGAAATGGTGGGGGTCCAGCCAGCACTGGATTTTTTAATTATCTTTATTTCCCAAATCCCCTGGGGTCTGGAGATAATTTGGGTCATCTCTCCACTGTGAGCTCCCCAGGTAGAGGGGGCAGAAAGAAACTCCTTCCCCACAGAGTGGGGTTGCCTGGGACAAGAGGGGTGGGGGGCTCCACTGCTTGGGACAGGGCAGAGACCCCCAGCAGTGCCCCCAGCAGGAAGGAAAAACAGCCCTGAGGCCCAGGCACCACTGGGAGTCGAACCCAGGATCTCCTGTTTACTAGACAGGCGCTTTAACCAGCTGAGCCATGGCGCCCACCTGCCCCAAAGCCGTGGGCTGCCCCCCCCAACACACCTGACTCTCTGCCCGCCCTCCCCTCCCCTCCGTGCCCCACACTGCTGCCCCAGGTCTGGGGTACCCCAGCCCCCAAACCCTTCTCTATCTGCCACTGGGAGCACCCCCAGTGTTGACCTGGGCCCCTGGCACAGCGAGCCCAACACCTCCCCTACCAGCACCAGCTGGGTTTTGGGGTCCCAGTCCCTGCGGGGACTTGCCCCGCTCCCCTTTCCCCGGAAGAGCCCTGCCAGCTGCCCCTAGCCCCTGCACTGCCCCAAGGTGACTGCCTCTGTCTTGGCTCTCTCTCTGTCTGCTCACCCCAGCATCCCAGGGGTCCCCAGGGCATCGCCTGCCTGCCTGGCTCTCTCAGGAGTGCCCAAGGCCGACCCAAACAATCTCAGTATGGCCTCTGAGGGCTCAGGCACCCTCAGAGTCTCCAGTTTATTGAGAGGTGCGTGAGACACACCGAGGGGGAGAGTGGCCGGGAGCAGCTCCCCAGTGCAGCAGGTGCTGGTGACACCCGGTGCTCACCCAGCTGCATTTACCTCCTCCTGGCATGGCCTAGCACTGGGAAGGGGACCAACCGCTGCTTGGCCATTGCCACCCGGCAGGGAGGCTGAAACGCCAAGGATGAAACACAGTCCCGCATCACCCTCCAGCCAAGCTAGGCTGCCAAAGGGGACCCTCCAGTGGGGATATTCCTGACCACCGGCACTGGCAGCTCCTGGGTGCAGGGAACTCTGTGCTCTCCCTTGCACTTGTGCTGGCAGCAAAGGCAGGGCTGGTGCAGGGTCCCCGTGGGGCTCTGGGGGACAGGATCTGTGCTGGGAGCTGCACCCTGGCTTGTTGGTCTAGGGATATGATTCTCACTTAGGGTGTGAGAGGTCTCAGGTTCAACTCCCGGATGAGTGCTCCTTTTGGGCACCCACGGCCCCACTGTTTTTTAGGGGAGGCAAAAGTAGGTGGAGATGCTGGGGGTTG
>WAAD01028658.1:0-12864 GCA_013389945.1 Fregata magnificens
CAGGGGCAGGCCCCCAGTCTGCCTTTTGGTAGAAGGTCATAGTGGTCCATTCTGATTTACAGCCTGTGAAATTTCTGAAGGGTCTCTTTGTGTCTCTCTAGACAAAAATGTTCAGGTGAAAGGACTGTTTTCTGCTGTCAGCACAGATTGCTCAAAATGCTAGTGTCCTTATCTTAATTTGTGTCAAAGTGGTTAACTTAGCTAAACCTAAGGTGAGGTCTTGGGGAAGGGATTGGTTGCTAGGTCTTTGACTGCTTCCCTGTGACCTTAAAAATGAGGATCTGAGTCTCTCCTGAGCTGCCAGCTCCTGATGGAGATTCTTACGCTGCACAGTGCAGATATGAATCTGCCCAAAAAGGAGGAAGCTTTATTGGAGCAATATTTGCACTTCGTAAGCAAAATGAGGTGCTACCTTTGCAAACCTTTTTCCCACCCCTTCCCTAAGTTCTTCCCGAGTCTGGCTGTCAACTCTGCCCCTAACAATATTAAGAATGAGAACATCCATGTTCAGACTTTACTTTGGCATGTTGAGTATGGCATGAAGTTTTCTTCTGGAGAACAAGGAATAAGAGAAAATCGGCAAGTTTTAACAGTTTGGGTCTCAGCTTTGACTAGATACAATTTCTTGGGGAGAAAATAAGAGCTGTCAAACTCGTCAAAGACTGGCTTTCAGGAAGCTCTGGCAATCTCTGTGAAAGTTTTTTTCCACAGCTGTACTAACTACATAGTGATTACAATACTGATAAAATGGTTTTGTTGGTAAAGGAAGTGGCTGTGGCTCAGGTGTATTGACAGTAAATAAGTTGATTTTAAAGTATCTAAGGGTTTATGTTTCTTAAGTACTTTCAGCAACTCTTTTAGGAAAAAAAGCACCTTTATAAAACACTCTTTGGTCCAAAACATTAACATCTTTATTTCAAAACATGAGAAGACTTGGACATTGCACAAATATTTCATATTCCCTTCAGCTAGATCTGCTAGATCTATGTTGCATGCCCTGACAGTACAAGTCCCTGGTACTGCATATAGCTAAATATCCCCATTTCCAATGTGTCAGGTAGTTATGCTATATACTGGGATTATGGGATGAGGGACTGGCTGCAACACAGTGCCAGACCCAGCACGTCCTATCTTGATCATTTTGCACCTGTGTGATGCTAATGCATAAATGTGGGTATGAAAAACACTTGGGTCATAAACCCAGAGAGGGATTTTATGAGTAGGTGATTGATAGGATTCATGCAAATATTATTGCAAAATGCTGCCTCGATATTATTGCAGTAATTCTTTTTGTGACAGCCCCTTCCTGCTAACTGCTATCTCAATGCCTTCCCTCCTTTTCTTCTGCCTTCTTGGAATGACAACCACACATTTCCTGCATCTTATCTTTCTCCTTTCAACCCTTTTTGCATGCTTAAATTGTGGTCTCCCCTCTGAGCAGTTCCTTCCGCTGAGTTCCATTCCTCTAGCCTAGCCTTTGCTTCAGAAGCCTCTCTCTGCAAAAGTACTTACTACCGTGAATTGTGTAGAGTATCCAGCACATGCTAACAATGGAAACTACAGATATTAATTTGTAAACCTGAAAAAGGAATTGTGTTTTTGTGCTTTATCCTATAATCTCACTGGTTTAGGAAACAGTGTTGGCCACTGGCTAGAATGCTTCACTGGGTTGATCGACCTGGGTTGTTTACCTAATTAGAGATATTTGCCTGGGTTTATGTTTCCTGATCATTAGGAAAAAAACCCAAATATAATCCTGGAAGATCTCTGAAGAAAGGATATTTCAAAAAGAGGCTATATTATTTTGAATACAGTTTAGATAAATGCAATATTTCTAGAAATCTGCAATCTGCTATACAAATTCTGTTGGTCTAGTTGAAACTAGCAGTCATGCAGTTTTCAAGAGAAAAGGTCTCCATAGAAAAGCTGAGCAAACTCATGTCACTATTTCAGGCTGAGTTTCAGGTCAGAACTCTCTGCTTTTAAAGAGGCAAAGATTCTATTAAAGTGAGTTTCAGTTCATTTGCACAGTGCTATAAAATAGTAACAACTGAAAAGGTGTAGTAAACGGAGGTAAAATGCTAAGCTATGCTGCGTGTAAACAGGTTCCATGTGACAGAGTGTTTAAAATACAACATCAGATTTTCTGTAGTCATCCTGTGAGAAGAATAAGTACTCTTCACTCAAATAAGCTGTTTTGTCTTTGCAGTAACAGTTTTAAAATCCAGATTTCCATCATTATATATATAAACTTCAGAGAAAAAAATCAGAGAGGCATACTCTGTTATATTTCTTACTCAGATCAATCTCTAGAGATTTATTTCTTTGCTTACCTGGATCCTCTGCTCAAGTCTTCTAGTGGTTCTGTCCTTTAAAAATAGTGTATTCCATTTAACATATCCTGTGCATTTCCCCAGGGTAGTTTTTAAAGATGAGTACACTGGCAAGATTCCACAAGTATTTTTCACCTCAGGCATTAGACTACCTAAGCAACTACTAAATGTTGAGGGAAAAAAAAAAAAAAAAAAAAAGAAGCAAAAATGGCTTACCATATATCTTATGGTGCAAGTGATGGCTTGGATTATTACATCAAGAGTAATGCTAAACTGATTTGCCAGTCACGAGAGGAAGGTCAAAAACACCTCTTCCTGCATGAAGAAGGATGTATCATTTTGAAAACTTCTAGCAAACAAATCTGTTTTCATTTTAAAAAAATCAAGGAGCAGTTCTCTTTTTTCTAAAAATGGGTCATCAGATGTTAGTTTTCTAACTCTGTGAGATGTGCAGAGATGTTGAAATTGTGGAGGATCCTCCTAGGAGCTGAACTCAAGGTTTCACAACCCACAGCTGTAGTTTTAGAAAAATATTTTTATATCATCGTTTTTCATTTAGCTAACCTCTTTGAAGCAAGAACAGTTTACATGAGGTTCATCTCTCTACGTTTCTCAGTCATTAAATTTCTTCTATGGTTTTTGTCCCTGAACAAAAAGTGGAGCTTTTAAATAAAGCTTATACTTTTATTCAGAATTACCTGCACTTTCTGTTGGCTTGCTCTGAGTTGCAGTCCTTACATTTTAGATTTGATTGGTTCTGTTTTTCTCTAACCTGGTCTTTTGGACTGTGTTTTTTGTTTTAATCCCTCTCATAAGGCTATGACTTAGTCTATATAGTGAATCTGACCTTCTTTTAAAACAACACTGTTAGTTCTTTTTGGAATTAAGCTTCAGAAAAGCCTGATAGAATCTGATTTCTCATCAACTTATCTCCTTGTGGCTGATTCCTGTGACTTTTAAACTGAAGCTGCACCATGAGCAGCTTTTTAGATCCTTCTTAGACATCAAAGAAACCACACAGGAGGTAGGAAAGGTACAGATAAAGCAAGAAAGCGACGGTGCCTTATCACATGCCTGAGAACCCCTGAGAGAGAAACCCTGAGAAGACACCTAATAAAGTGCAACACCCTGCCTTCCCTTGACATCTCTTTGGAGGCTTCTGGAGTATCTCATCCTATCAACCTAGTGAAGGCACTAAAGCGATATCTTTCCTGCACTCAGTCCTTAGTATTCTTAAAAGATTTTAAAATGTCAAAAGCCCAATGGAGGTGTCTTGCTTTGGATGCTGCCATTCCTTAATGGAAGCCAAAGGTATCACAGCTTCTGAGTTACATCTCAGATCTAGGGGGAGACAGTAAAAAGCAAAAAGCTCAGCCTGTTTTCCTTGTCAACCCTTCTTTGCATGAGGGACTAATCAAGGTCTTTATTCCATAGGATCAATAGATTTTTCTCTTCCTTTCCTAACCAGCTGTTCCAATGAGCTCTCTAAGCTCTCTAAGGGCTGGAGTCTCAGCATCAAAATTAGTGGCCACTGTAGGGTATTCTAAGGGTATGTTTGCACTTACTTGATGGACTATCTTAGGCCCCCTATACAGTCAGTGGAAAGAGCTGCTTTAAAAATATTTCCACTACACCTAAATCAAGCTCCTAATTGCTGCCAAACTTTGCTGACAAAAACCTGCACTTTTATCATGAATTCTTATAATTCTCAGACAAGGTATTGTATCAAATTAATTTTTAAATGTATAATTCCTAAACAGTCTACATATTGAAATTAACAGACATTTTAAGGGTTTCTTTCTGAAGCGTGCTTCATTGTTCACTGTTTGTTAGATGTTACTGAACCTACTGGAGACTCTAAAACCTTTCATACTCTCACACTATACAAACAGGGGAAACAGTCTCAAACCTGTTGTTGGACTTGCCCGTTTTTCATCAAGCTTTTGATTCTGAAATATGCTCTCACAAAACTGGTCTCAAACATTTGAACTAACAACTTAAAACTAAGACCTGTGGTAGGGTGGTCTTCAGAAGTAGTCCCTTGTTGCCACAGATCCATTTGCTTTATTAATCTGTTTGATTTTGTTGCTTATAGCTTTTCATTCTCATAGCTCAGTCTGCTCAGCAAGCGTAGCTGGGTATTTCATTTACTGATTAGCACCGTAAGATTGCAGAGGGTGTTGCATGCCAACAGAGGGCCTCTGCCACTCACAGTTACAGCAGCTGACTAAGGGGAATGGTTTTGGTCTGCTCACCAGCTGGGTCTTAGAGCTGAATGAGAGACTCCCCACAGAGAGTGTGAATAGCTATGACACTTGGCAGCCCAAATATAGGGACACACTGGCAGCAGGCACCTGGACTGTGACTTTATTGTCAGCACCTACACAGTATGTTCAGTTAGGTCTACACCAGCTGCAGATAAGCAGAGCTGCTGGGAAGTCAGATTTGATCAGGCCTTGCATGTGGCTGTAGGCAAGTCCTTGTGCTGTTTGCTGGGCACTGGGGTGCTGGTGGTGTGTTGTTCATCAATGCTGTTAGGACAAGATCTTTCTTTTGTCTCCATCTCCACTCCCCTGCTCCTCTCAGTCGCTCTCGATGGGCCCCTGCAGGACTCAACCTCCCATCCAGTCTGAAGCTCCGTCACACCAGCCTGGGACTGGCTGTCTTGCTGCTGCGTCACCTCCTCCTCCCTGCTGCCTTCACATTGCCTCCATTTAGTGTGTGTGTCATCCCTGAGGTGTGGACAATGCAAGTAGCACATCCATTGTTGTCAGGTTTTTTTCAGCTTTTCTCAATCCCTTGCCCAGCACCTCTTTGAAAAAGTGCACTGCTGCATGCCATGAGCTACAGCAGATTTTAAGAGTCTTTACCTGCAGGTGAACCTCATAACTTTACCAAGAAATTGAAGCTATTGTTCAATAATTAAAGGAATAATACAGTGGGTTGATATAGCTTGAAATTTTACCTATTATGGTTTTACTTTCAGAGATGAGTAGGAGTTATGTTTAGTGGTGTGACACTCATTCCCTCCATAAAGACATTTCTGGAATGGTAGTGGGTTTCGTTCCTTACCTGTGGGGCTCAAGTTGATGTACTCAGCAAGTATGCAGCCATGTACGCTGTCAAGTCAAACCACATTTGTCAATATCTAGTGACTGATTATGTGATTCATCTTCATAGTAGTCAGGCCATCACACAGAAGTATCCAGTATCTAAGTGATATGCCACTCCCGCAAGGAGATGTCATCATTTATGTGAAGTCTACACCAGTACTGAAATGTCTGCTAGGACACATACCAGATGCTCACATACCAGTGTGACATACAGATGTCATCAAGCAGAATTACGGGTGCAGAAATTTGAAAATGCAACTAACAGTTTCCATTTGATTTATTACAAACTTGCACCACCTGAAGAAGAAAGACAGGAAAATGGCCTAGGACAGAATGGCAGATACCTTTCTTAGAGATACACAGTATGAAGGTGCACAGCACTCTTATCCAAGTCTGTAACCACAGCAAAGCAGATCATCCTTTTCATCTGGGGAAGAGGTCTAATGAAGACATGTGAGCACAGACTGAATGCATTTCTTTTTCCATTGGTTCCCCCAATTATATCTCATTTTGTTACACGTTATATTCACAAAATCCATGTCCAAATTAGGTTAGTATTAGCATGTACTTTATTTCATCAGTAATAGTTAAATGTCTTTGTTTTCAAGAGGCCGAACAAAGACATCCAGCTAAAACTACTTTGTTGCTTAGGGGTTTTTTTCTTATCAGCCTTTTTTGTCAGGCTCTCAAGTTCTTGTGACTAAACTTTTGCTGCCACTGTACAATCACACCCAATCTTACATCTGTGAGGTATATTCTTTTGAGGAAAATGGGGGGGAAAACATGATGTTCCACACCCTAAGATTTCTGTCATGGAGACTAGAAAAAAAACCCCAACAAAACATTTTACACATTTCACAGGTTTGAGGAAGCTGGGTTACAAAAAACAAACTCTGGAAGACACAAGCATTTCCAATCTGGATTAACACTACGTCTTCACATGGTTGTTTACTGGCAGTAAGATCAAGGGCTTTTTTCCCCCTATTATTCTTCCGTTTTCTGTTTGTTTCTCGAAAATCTTGCACATACATAATTATCCATTGCAGCACATATTAATTCCATTGTCATGGTACTATTTTTGTTTTGGCTTTCCCCAAGCTGCTCTAACTGAACTAGCTGTGTTTCTTCATGCAGTGAGGAGGAAGAGAACGTTGCTTCCTTCTACCATTTTTATCCAGGCTTCTGATGTATGCTGCCCTGTTTTATATATAAGGGGTTATCATAGTACAATACATTTTTCTTTGGGGCCATAGCTATGCATTTCACAAATTTTCAGCTCTCAGAATCTCATTTTTACATAGGCCTTTAATTCTCACACTTTGCTGTTTTCAGGTACATTTATAGTACATAAATTCTAGGTCTAGAGGTGCTGTTTGGGGCTGTCTCAACTGTGAATCAGAAATACTTCTCAGTGTACATGTAAATCCTGGACCATTGATCAGGCAGGCTGGGAAAATCACACACCAAATTTCTTCCCAGTGAAAACTAGGTCACAGAAAGGATGGACAGAGTCTATATAATGACAAGGTACGTGCCAGGACCCAGGAACCAGAAAGTACTTTTGGGTGCCGAAGATTAGATGTAGTCTGTAATTGTCCATACCTCATGATAGTCTCCCTGCAAATAATGTCCAAATGGCTCCTTCACTTCCATTCACTTGATTTCCATTCCATTTGAAAAGTCTGGTATCAGGATAGGTTGTGTCGTTGGTGTCGTATGGTTAGTGTCCTACTGGCACAACCTTGTAGACAGTTCTGCAAAGCTGATTGTCACTTGAAGGTTTGTGCAGTTTTGCACATTGGCCTGTGTATCTGATAACGTTTGCCCTCCTCCAGTTCAGTGTTGTGGCCCCACCTTCCCAGGATCAGTCATTTCAGACTTAAAACACTCAAACTGACATTGCTCTCACTGTCACAGGAATTACAAAATTGCTTGGCAGTTATACAAACTTTTACAACGTTTCTTTTCCCTACCGTTCCATTTTCTGAATGAAGTACAGCTCCTAATAGGCAAGTGTCGCCAGAATATCAGTACAAAGCAATGCCTTCACTCCTTATTTCTAGACAAACATCCTTCTTTGTTTTGGCCTGATTGCTATTGATATTCTAAATGCGCCAGAATTTACTGGTTTGGTTTTGTTTCCCCTGCTAGCTTAATTTTTTTTATTACTATACTAAGGTGTAATGCTTCTAAGGCCACGGTAACCACAGTAGCCACTAGGAGAAGGCCAGTAGGCATCAGCAGTTGAAAAGAGCAGCAAAATTAAACTTCAGAATGAGCAGTATCTGCCTGTTGTGCCGTTTAACCTGGTCAGCATCATGTCATTCTCCTGGCACTTCATTTCTTTGTTTTTTGTTAACTGGAACAAGATACCATGTTAATTTTTCCTTAAGTTCTTTGTATTTATCCCTTTCATAATTTTCTCTGGAAGGAGTGATATTTATTTTGGAGCTTCGTAACTGAAAGTCTCTTACTTGCCTAAATCTTTTAATGTTCTGCTTAAAGTATTTATCTCTGATCTTCCCATTACTCTGGCTATTACTTTATTAGCCCCTGTTAAAGCTAATAAAGTCATTCTCTCATTTTTTGCCACTACTTTTTCCTATTTATCCATTTTCATCTACTCCTCTTCCTTTATAATCCATTTACCTTTATCTTAGCTAAAATATGTACACATAAGGTCACAGTTGGGTTAACAAACAAGAAGGTCTTATGACAGGAACATCCCTATGCACTGGTTACCAGAAGTTTCACTATTTCTATGTTTGTCCATTATATACTTACCACCGACAAACCAATGGCAGTGATTATAAATCTGGTAGTCGGTTGTGAGTACTGCTCAGCATTCACCAATACCATATATGCACTTTTGCTACATTTCCTTTTGCCCCTTAGGAAGTCTGCCTGACAGTCGGCAGAGTTATCTTTTGCTGTGTGGGGCATTCCTCCCCACTGAACTGAACATTCTGAACATGTGGCAGTAGCATCTCCTAATAGGAAGGCTGGACTCCGTCCTGTCCTGTGCATAAACTAAACTGTTTGATTGGTTTCAGGGCTGTCCATAGATATTTGTCCATGGCACCTGAGCATTCTTTTCATAAGCATGCTGAAAGCCCAGTCAACGCATTATCTCTTCAGAAGTTCAGTGCCCAAAATTTTGAACTTGTAACGGTTTCCACTTAGCTGTTCAATGTTTGTTGTAAAGCAAAAATTTACTTGTAGTGTTCAAAGAGCTCCTGTCTTGAATCTTTTTGGTGTTCTGGTGCTACTTGTACACTCTCTCAAATGCTTGCTTTCGTTTCCTCATTATCTCACCAGAGCAGCTCAGATGCCTCCCAAGCACTGCAGTGGTTCTTCCTTGTGTTAGCTGCTTCTCTGCTGTAATTACAATTCTGGTGTGCCTTGCCATTTTCTTAACATACCTTTAGTTCATCGCACAGTTTCTGTGTATCTGCCTGCTTCTCTAGCTCTTACATACACAGTATACCTTCATCTCAATGTTTTCCCCTGCAGAGCTGGAGTTATGGAATATTTGTCTCCCGTATGTAAAATTTCCCCCACCTCTCTGCTGAGGTGACTCGTGTTCTCTTTCATAGGGACTGGGGATCTTGTTAAACCTTCCCCAAGGGCAGTTCCATCCCATTGTAACCAGACTGCTTGAAGTCCCGCTAGCCTAATTTGGAGCTACCTGGCCTGTAGCTACACCATGCTGCAGCTACATCTGACTGATTAAGACTCAAAATCTGCCACAAAAGTACCTAGGCCCTTGCTTGTCTCAGTGCAAAGCTACAGTGAAGGATCAAGGATTGTCCTGCCTGGGCACATAATGTAACAATAAGCTGATCTTTAGGTTTAGTTTGTTTGTTTTCCTGCCAGCACAAAATAGAAAATGCAAATCAGAAAACAAAGGCAGTGGGTATAGAATTTAGCTTATCCCATTGTGGACAGATGAAAAGAGTGTGCAGGGGAGAGGAGGAGGTGTGGATCGTAGGCTGTAAAAAGGAATTGGGACAGTGGAACAGGGAGAATGACATGGTGAAGCAGAAGCATATTTCCATATTGAACTTTGAATGCTTAAAGTTCGTTACACGTAAAACTTGGGAGATCAGGCACACCACTTTGCTGGGGTCACTCTCTGCAGTGCAAGATCTGAAATTAGCTGCAGAAAGTCTATGGAGAATCCTGTAATAGAGTGCCATCTTTTATTGCTCTCCTTTATTTTTCCTTTTCCCCTTTACACATCCCTGTTTCTCCTACCTGTCAAATTTCACCCATCTAAAATCTGTGGCCTCAGACTTTTCCTGAAGCTATTATAATGCACTCTTCTCAAGCTTGCGGGTGAATAAAAGCCATGCCAGCTACAGTAGCTTCTGTTCTGGGCAGACTGTTCCCTGCTTGTTCAGTTTGGTTTGCTTCGCTGGAATGTGGTATTGTGAGTGTTTGAGTCCATAGTTGCATCTTTTTGCAACCTCCATTCTGACAACAGTGCTGGTGTCCTTTTGCTTAGGAGGAGAACATGGGCTACAGGGTATACATTGTTTTTCACAGATTTTATTAATTTCACTGCATTAACATGAAAGCAGTAATTCCAACAAGAAAAGAATTTAAAATAAAACACAGCAATAGAGATACCACAGTTACAGCAGGATTTGTATCACACAACTAATTTATGCTTTAATATTAAAAAGGCGCTTTCACATTAGTGCAGTACAAAAGTACAAAAGAAAGGAAAAATATTATTTCCAAGCAAGAAAGTTTACTGTGAGGATAGTTTTTGGTCTTTTCTTTAGTCTATCTGTGGCTATTAACCTCACAAGGTAGTGGCCAGATTATAATAGCTGATAGGGTAAAAGCTAACAACTAATAGAAGCAGTGCCTTGATGTTATAAGGCTAGAGGGGGAAGAGTATTTGCACCACCTAGATTAAGGCATCTGATACCTAAATTAAGAGGCTGGCGTTTCCAGGCTCCTTCTATAATCAGACAGGTAATCTTCCCCAGAGGCCATTTAAATCATATGTCTGCTTCTGACTCGGCCATCTCTTTTTCTCTACTGACCACTGAGGGACCTTGAAGAGATTTGCTGTCAGTTTAGGCATCTGAGTCATGTGCCTGATGTTAAGTAGTGTGGAATCCTCTGGTGTCCTTACGTGGCCTGGAGGCTAGTTGAACCTGACCCTCCAGATTTCCATGAGCAAAGGCTTTACATGCATGGGTGGTGCCCTTTGAAGTAAATGGGGAAAAAAGCAGAAGGACAGTTCACTTGCTTAAGGAGTGCTCACCTGCACTTCCTTACAGTTTGAAGCAAGAAGCTCTCCACTATGCCCCCCTCCCCCGCCTTCTTTGCTAACATCACGTCCCTAGAATACCACTTTCTTTTACAGGGAAACTCCTAATAATGGCACCAATGTATGGCCATAGGACACCAGTAGACTAACGCTCTCGAGTCTTCAATTAGCATGTGGTTCTGATTGAGGCACCAGTTGGCTATGGACACTCTTCTCCTGGGAAGGCAAAGTGGGTATGTCTCCTCTGCAGCTGGCTGCTTTTGCAGTTCCAAGACTACTGTCGGCCTAGAAGTGTATCCCAAACATCAGACTTACTGTGTATGTGCAGAGCATGTTTTTCTCATGCAGGAGCCTCGCCTGACACACTTACTGCATCTGCCATGTAAAGTCTTCCTCTACACACATGATTTACCTGTCCAGAACTGGGGAACTGGGGAGGCCTCCACTCAGTACTGTGCTCATGGTCTCCAAAATCCTTCAGAGGGTCCTGATATTTTTTTCATACAGAATCTTGCATACCGAATACCAAGGTAATTTTCATTCTGACCTTGCAGATCTTTGCTGATGTGCTTTTATTGGTTAAGTGCTGTTTTCCTTGGAGGCATATGATGTGTCAGAAACAAGCTCATGTTTTTTGGGGGTGCAACATTGTCTTCTTGTGCAGTCAGTAGACTTGGTGTGTGCAGTTACTTGCAAAATTGCACCCACAAAAATCACAATGTTGCCCATTAATATCCCACTTTGGAAAATGTTAGCAACTGAACAGTGATATGGCAGGCATAAAATTAAAGAACTAAAATCAAAATACTATAACTTAGCCTACAGTCAAAAAGATTATGTTTAAAAATGACTCCACTATTAGCTAACAGATAAATCCTTCGGTTAAATGGTCCCAGTAAGATAAAGGTCAGTCCAATCTCCCATCAGAGGAGAGATATTATCTTGATATATCTCATATTCATCCTCAAATTCCTTTTTATGGAAAGATGTTTTATTCATGTAGGGAAAATAAGGGGTAGGGGGGAAAAATGAAGAAAAGTAAAAGCCTCCCCCTATCAAATGCCTGACCATGTTGCAGAAAGAATACAGTCGCTTCCAAAAGGTGGTCTATTAACGTTGAATACTAAACAGGTACATCAATCCGCAAAGCTTCCTCCCAGTACTTATCTTACAATGTTCACATAACAGTAAATGGCTCTTGTGACATGACATATTACTCCTTAGTCTCTTCAATATTGTATTCCCACCAGGTAAATCTCACTAGCATTTGTTCATTGGATAGAATTTGGGTCAAGAAACAGAATCATACTATTCTGGGCCCCATTCAAATCTTGATGTGATCCAGGTATGGTGTTAATGTTTCCTGGAGAACTCACTGATTCTCTTAGTTTAAGAATGGAAAATGCTGTAACCCCAGGGAACAGTTAACCACAAGAATTGACGGTCAGTTTTCAGTAGGGGTTGACATAAAGATCTTAAATAATGTACTTAAGGCAAAGCAAATGATGCAACATTTACTAACTAACGTTTTGATGTATTTTTACAGTCCAGTAGAGATGTCATGCTCTGCAGTGGATGGTGTGAATGTGGAACTAACTCTTTCTAATTTTTCACGATAAAGATTTGGACATTTTTTGCAGAGGTGGGCTGCAACATGCTTTTGGAAAAAGGCATAAAGATATTTCCTAAATTTTTCTCCAACAAATGCATAGATCACAGGATTGATACAACAGTGGATCATTGATATTGTTTCTGTCACTTGGATTGCTTTCTCTAGTTGACCTTTAATTTCACAATTTGGGTTGAAAAGTGAACTTTGAAATGTATGCAAAAAAGAAGAAATATGGAACGGTGTCCAGAAGATGAAGTAAAAAATCACGATCACGAAAATAAGTCTAACTGCCTTCTGTTTTTTCTCATTCTTGCATCTCAGTAATGTTTTTAGTATTTGTGAGTAACTGAAAATCATAATGAGCATTGGAACAATAAGTCCCAGAATGTTCATCTTTAAAGTATAGAAGTACTTCCAATTTATTACGGCATCACTTGGATAATGAGCACTGCAAGTATAACGTGAATTTTCCTTTTGAGTTTTCTGAAACACTATCCCAGGAACAGAAGCAAAAATAGC
>WAAD01028662.1:0-12816 GCA_013389945.1 Fregata magnificens
CTATTCTATTCTATTCTATTCTACTCTATTCTAAATGTTGCTATCAATAGTAATTCTGTACTTCATTTGCACTTCAGATATTTCCACTGGCTTTCTTTTAAGGTCTAAACACATACTGTCATAAGTCTGCCATATACCACAGTGGATGCTGTGGTTGTAATATCCATCTGATACCTACTTCTGTTACTCCACTTTGCCCATAAAGTTCTGCTGGGATTTCTTTTAACATTCTAAGCTACTGATTAGTTTCAAGATGCACTTTTTCTTTTGAAAAGCAGGCGGAAAAAATATCTTGCTAGAGAAATATTTCCTTCTTTCTGCTTCCACCACAAATGCTGAATTTCTTTTAATATGGCCTGAAGCCCAGGACAGGCAATATTCTGTAATGTACCAGTGACAGGATTAAGATCCAGTATTTTGTTATCCATCAGTGTAGAAATGGAGCTGTATACCATTGGCAGGTCAGATCATTGGAAAGGAAATGGAATGTGTGCAGTACTTTCTATCAATCATGTCATTGCTGAAATATCAGACCTTGCCCTTGTCATATTATGTGTGAAAAAGCAATTTATATTTAATTATTACATTTCTACAATGTGTTAGTGATCGTTTCACTCTTCTTTAGATGTCTGCACAGTTATACTCCTGATATTAGAGGATTTGTGTTACTGCTGGAGAAAGATGAAAGTGACACTAATAATATTTCTTAAATACAAAAAATATTTGCATAGTCTTTTTTGGTAAAGTCTAAGAAATAGAGAATGTCTGACAGATGATAGAGAGATTATGTTGTCATTTGTTTGGCATGCATAAATTTAAGGCCAAAATTGCTAGATCATCTAGTTGCTCATAACAGGTCATTGCATTTCACATTGTTTTTCTAAGGCACAACTTTTGAAAATAGATCAAATCTGTAATTGAAGCTTTTTGTCAATAATGGGAAAATTAAATGGTTACACATTCTCATCACTGAAATTTTGTGCCTTAGCTTTCACATGAATTTCTGTGGATTCAACTTCAAGCCCTGGTTCCTGCTTTTCTCTCTCCTGCTAGATTAAATAGCCTTAGCACCTGATGTTTTCTCCCTGCAAATGCACTTATATTCTGTAATCGTCTCACAGCTTCATCTTTTTGATAAAACTGGATGGATCTATTTTGTCCCTCACTGAAAGGCATTTTCTGCAACCATCAAATTATTCTGTATTCTCTTCTATATTGCTGAATTCTCAACAACTTCTTCTAGACATAACTCCTAGACCTAGATGCAACCTCCCTGGATTACTCTTACCAGTGCTGTATACGGCACAGTGATAGCAATGCACCAGGAGTTTATGTTTAGTTGCTAGTCTATTATGATTCTTAGATGCTTTTTAGTCACTGCTTTTCAGGATACAGTCTGTCATACTTCTAGGTTTTACCTCTGTGCTGGTTTTGGCTGGGATAGAGTTAATTTTTTTCATACTAGCTGGTATGGGGCTATGTTTTGGATTTGTGCTAAAAACAGTGTAGATAACTGGAGACGTTTTAGTTGTTGCTAAGTAGTGCTTACACTAGTCAAGGACTTTTCAGCTTCCCATGCTCTGCCAGGTGCACAGGAAGCTGGGAGGGAGCACAGCCAGTACAGCTGACCCCGACTGACCAACGGGATATCCCATACCATATGGCGTCATGCTCAGTATATAAAGCTGGGGGAAGAAGGAAAGGGGGGACATTCGGAGTGAGGGTGTTCGTCTTCCCAAGTAACCATTACGCATGATGGAGCCCTGCTTTCTTGGAGATGGCTGAACACCGGCCTGCCGATAGGAAGGAGTGAATGAATTCCTTGTTTTGCTTTGCTTGTGTGCGCGGCTTCTGCTTTACCTACTAAGCTGTCTTTATCTCAACCCATGAGTTTTCTCACTTTTACTCTTCTGATTCTCTCCCCCATTCCACCTGGGGGGGGAGTGAGCGAGCGGCTGTGTGATGTTTAGCTGCCTGCTGGGTTAAACCACAACAACCTCTATTCTTGGTTTCTACAAATATAACTTTGCATTTTGCATTACTAAATTATGTGCTGTTTAAATAAAGGCCAAACTTAGCAAGTGAGACAGATTGTTCTGCATGATTCCTTTTCCTTGTCATTATTTATCACTCTACTAACTAGCTCACTGATGAAAATGTTGAATAGAATCAGGTCTTGAACCAGTTCCTGTGGGACTGCCTGAAAAACACTTCTACTCAATGGAAAACTTTTCAGTGATAACAGTTCTTGAAGGTATTTCAGTAAGGTAGCATCTTATACTGGATCTTAACCAGATTGCCCTTGGGTCCAAGTTCTCAGCCTTCCTTGTTTGTCAGTCTTTTAGCTTGATCACAGGGATGGTCCAGCCCCACTTCAGAGACTCTCTTGAATTTCCAGGATGAATCTGACTTTGCTTGCTTAATAAGTTCATACATTTTCAAAAGGTATTTCAAGCTCACTTGCATATGCAAACTTTGAGTATTAAAAGTTTCCAAATAACAATGGTTTCTGGCATTTTTGCACCCTACTTCATCTCTCTTCATCTCTCTGATTCCACTCCATGAAATATTAAAAAAAAAAAAAAAAAGCTGCCTCATAACCTGGGTGGCTTTGCTGGGGGGTACAATGTATAATACAGACCAGAGAAGGCAGTGCACATCCTTTTGGGTGACTCCAAGGTCAGCCTAAGATTCAGTGTATATGCTATCCGTGGTAGCTTTTAACCTATTTACCATGTGCTTCATTGATATTGTATGATGCTCATTTATTAATCACAGTAATGCAGTGCACATCAAGTGCTTCCAAGTCTATATATTAACTGTATATAATTCCATTCATCAGTCTTATGAAAGGATGAAATAACTTTTGATGGATGAGATCTGTTTTCCATAAAATCAAAATTCCTGACATTAATTGTATTCCTATCTTAAGTTTCTGGAGAAATCCTTTATCAGCATTTCTGGGTTTCTCCACAATTTTGCTTGGTTTTGATGACAACCTCGTTATTCAGATGTCTAAACCATTTATTTCTTTAAAGATATTACCTGAGATAATCAGATATTTATTCTTCTGAAATTTCCCTACTGTTCTAGTGTTTGTTATATGGACATAAATCATACTAGGTTTGCCAACTAACGAGTTTAAGAGTCCTGACTATGAGCCATGCCAATGTAAAGCTCTTTATCACTCTTAGATGATTTGGAAAGTAATGGAAATTCAGTACATTCTATCTGATCTTCATCTGAGCATTCAGTACACCACCATTTGGGAAGATATTAGTTAAAATGAAGAATAGCGAAAATTTATAGAAATACAGGAGCTGAGAGGAGTACTGGCTAAAGACAATATGACAACACATTGGTTGATAGAATTGTGATGGAAAGAGATTGCCTGTAGACTTCCTTAAGGATTGGTTTTGGAGGTTGATCTCATATAATAGTTTAATTAATGATCTTGGCAGAAATAGTAGGAATGTGGTAATGAAATTTGCAGCTGACAAAAATTGGGAAGTATTATCAATGCAAAGAAGAAATTGGATGACCTCAAGGACTGCAGTAACAGAATAGTATTACATTTAATAATAAAAACTGCCAGGTCATGCATTTAGGGACTAATAACAAGAATTTCTTCCAGAAGCTGGGAGCTGATTGTTTGGAAATGCCAACAAAGGAGAACGACCTGGGTCAGCCAGGGTATGGCAATAGGGCAAATCTGTGAAAAGGGCAGGTAACCCAAGGATGTATCTGGTAAAGTATTTCCAGCAGAGAAAGGTGAGTATTAGTGCTATTGTACAGTGCACTGGTGACACCCTCCTTTGGAATTCTTTTAAACAGTTGAAACCAAGATGCTTATACAAAATATTTTCATTTCAGTGAATCAGCATTTTTTGAAAAAACACTTGCTTTGGATTTGGAATTTTTCACGTGAAGCTTCTGCAGGACTGGGCTTTTGGTTTAAAAGAAGGGAGGGAACTAACATGTTGTCAGGCTTCCTGACATCATCGTATTTCAAAGGAAGGTTGCCATGCAGTTTTGAACTGTCATTACATATCCAATAAAGAGTGATGAGACACTGATGAAATGTTGCAACATAACATGGGCATTTTGCTTTATGTGATAAAACTCCACAGGTAGCAATCACAACCCTATTCACATTGTTCCAGAGGGAGGAAAAAAACCCTTCTACATGCCTTTACAGCTGAGCTGGCAGGTAGCTTTATCACTTGCTCACAGCTGTATATTGGGTTTTTTAGCCATGGGATTTACTCCATCATTGGACTAGAATATGTGGGTTTTGTGTGTGTGATTGTGCATGGGAGGATGGATTGAGCAGCATATCTTTAGAAAGAACAAAATAAAATAAAGTACTAGTGAGGGCTCTATGGTCCGATTTCTGACACCGATTCAAAGGCTTCACAACTCCAGCTGAAGTTTTTAATTTTCTGCTTTCAAAAATAATGTTTCGGATGCAGTACTTCTAATGCTTATCACTGAGTTCCTGGCTCTCCACTCCTAACATGAGCCAAAGAAAAATAGATATGCCAGATATATGCTTTTGTCTGCTCCCTAACACATCTTTCCTTGTAAATTCATGAAGTACAGGGAAATGAAGGGCAAATGAAAGCAATAGCTAATGCAGTTTTTGTGTAAATGGTGACAACAGATATTTGATAGGTGATAGTGAAAGGATCTTACAGGAAAAGGGGCAAGGAAAGAGAGACACTGGTAATTCTGAATTAAAAATATCTTTGCAATATTTAGAACTCCACAGAGTTATTTTGGTTAGCAACTATAGAAGATGTAAATCAGGGATGAGAAGTAATCCAAAAGAGGAAGCAATACTTTCACAAGAGATTTAAGAAAACTGTTCACAAAATTCTTTGGTATTGATAGGTCAGCTGAGGAATATGCATTGCAAGTGAAACATCAGTTAACTAACTGATGTATTCACTGAGTATTCGGCTTGTATTCAGCCTGCATTCAGCTTGCGTTCACTGAGCGGCTTATAGAGAAAGCATAGCTTTGATTCATCCAAAAGGTTAACTCATCCACTGTTGTCTACACAGTTCTTAGAGGCTTTTTTTCAACTTCATTGCCTCGATAATTTTGTCAAAGTATGCAACTGTAAGTGATCCAGCCATTCTGCCTCTCTTTATCCATGTGAAAAGGGGGAGCCATTGGAAATGGCTTTCTGGGTGAGAAGAGGGTTCTGCTGTGCCTGCATCTGCCTACTCCCCCAGCCTTGGACCATGGCACCGAAGGGAGCACAGTGGATAGACATTGGAGGCATTCTCAACTAAAGCTAAAGAACTCAGTTTGGGAAAGATGCTATAACATATTCATAAGGCAAAAATTGCCTTTTCCAGTACCCCAGAGAAGTACCTTGCTAAGAAGCACTGCTACAGCAGCTTCACGTGGGTTTCATACTAGGGAGAAAGGTGTGTGACAGAAACTCCCGTTTGTTAATGGAATGAGGCCAGTAGAGAGTGTGTTGCAACCTTTTTGCTGATTCCTTGGGAGCCATCCCAGCTGATGTTGGGAATGTATCAGTGAGTGTCATTACCAGCTCCGAAGGAAGAGTCTTGACCAAAACAACCATATTGGTATCTTAACCTTCTGTATGTCCAATCAATCCCACAGAGTGTGAAGAAAGGAATGTATTTGTCTTGAGTACTGTGTATCAGAACTAATCACACTATTAGCACTCGATTTCTTTTTCAATTATTCTCCTGTCTTGCTTGAATTGTTTATTACAAATTTGCAAATTAACTTGTCTGACCAGCAAAAGAAAAATGAGAAACACCTTTGGAAAAGTTTAAAACAAGCCACATCATTGGCATTTGCAATAGTATGCTATTCAAATAGCTGCTGGCTAGGAAGAGAAAGGGAAATGTGCCAAGATAAGGTGACAAGGGAGACCAGCAGTAAGAAAGAAAGATTTGCTCTTTGCAGACTTGACTGGTTGATTTGACCAGAAAAATAATTACCGATCTTCTAACCTTTAAGGAGACAGTATTGCAGCATCATGCATCACAAACGCTGCTTTTGGAAATCGATATCTCAGAAGCAATAACGTGACTATTGGAACTTCCATGATTTTTAAGTAGTCTTGCATTCTCCTTTTATCTGTGATACTTTTCACCACAATTACTTCTGGTTTTCCCCCCTAATTAGTGAGTAGGCAAGTGGACAGATTGTATTGAGTTAAATAATGTCCTAATCATAACTCCGTTAACATGATCATTAAAATGATGTATAATATCACAAGTTCAGGTTTGTAGTTTTGCCTGATCACATACAAGAGGGGAACTTAACAACTGTGCATGGTTTACTATGCTGAGCATGTGAATAAAATTATAAACATGCCATAAATTTAGTGTGGACATTTACATCTATATGGTGATTTTTCTGATTCAGGTTATGACCACTGCAGAGGATTATGGTTTCAATGTTTTGCTCTGCCAAATTCCCAAAAGCAACTATTTTATTGGTGGTAAGTTATTAACTGAAATTAATGTCAGTTCCTCTTTGTGGCCAGGCTGAAAATAGTATTTGTACAGACAAGAAAAAGAAGACATTTAGTACATAAGATAGAGCAGTATTTGCCATCAGAGTATTGCGAGCATGATGAAAACTTCAACAAAATTGAATATTCATTTTTATTAAGTGGTAATTAAAATAACTTTTTTTTGCATGCTTTCTGTTTTCTGAGATAGTTAAGCAGAGAATCTTGTTTTCCTGGAGTCATTCAGTCATAGAGTAAGCAAAGCTCCAAGGAGGTGAAACCACTCATTTTGGCAGATGTTTCAGCAAACAGCATTCCTGATGAAAATTCTGGAGGACTTTTTCAGTCTAACACAATGACTAACTTATCTCATGTGTTTACATTCTTCTTTTCTTAAATATTTCTGTCATCATGCAAACCCCAGGCTTAGTTGTATTCAACAAGTTTGATGTCCGTAGACAATAATGCATTGAGGTTGGTGCCATACCATTATTTTTTCAATATTTTTGCTATATCATCACAAAGTTAAAGGTCCACCACAGCTGGAATTTCTTGCAATATCATGTTCCAAATAAATAGTGTTGATGTACCCTGACGTTTTGAACATATCAGAGATTTTCAAGGTTTTCATGACTTTTAATATTGAAAAATTGTTCAGGTTGCATATAGAACCAAATCTACATGCTTTCTTGATGTTCTGTCCCAATTTTAGGAAGCAAACTTCTTTCATCTTCATCTTGTTGTGTAAAAAGTATTATGAATTACCTAAGAGAGATGCTTTTATCTAAACCTTTTGGAAGTGCTTGTACATATAAGCAGACCTTTCCTATTATAGCGTGAATAAAGCAAAAAAGTTGCACTTGACTACAAGGTGCATCTGTGCTTTGCATTCTGAGCGGAGTACAAAGCTCAGTATACCTATGTGTTATAAAATCAAAATCAAGTCACGATGAAGTTGGGTTATGGGATCAGCAATGTTTTCTTTTCTTTTTTTTTTCTATTCTTGCACAGTTCCAAGCACAATGGTTTTCTGGTCCAAGGGTGGCGTCCCCAAATGCTACCATAATAAATAAAAGAGAAAAACTGTTATTCTTCCCATTGATCATTCCTCTCTAATGCTGCCCTCAAATATTATTTTAACTTTATGCTTCCTGTAAAGAATGCTTGATATTTAGAGTGTTCCATTTAGAAAACAAACAAACAATCAATCTATTCTATTATTTCCATAGAACGATCTGTATAACATACATGCAAACCAGGACTCATGGGAAGTAAGCATTGTGGCACATCGTGCTTCTTGTTACGTACCACCATATGGCTGATATACATTAATATTATAAAATAAATTGCTCTGATAAGCTCCATAGTTATTTATTTATAGTATTTTCTTCAGTGCAAGTTGAGATAGGTAGATATTGTACAGAAATAGTTCTGCACATCATTTTTTGCACCTTTTTTTCCCAGTTTATACCCAATTTTCTTTTATGCAGGTGTGGCACTGTTTTCAGGGAAGAATATTTGGCATGAATCTCAGCAAGTGGGCTTATACAGTGAGTTCATGAGTTTTTAAACACTGTAAACAACAATGACTGTATTAAATGAGCTCTTTATGTTCCAAGTAATTCGATATGAATGTGGAATAACCATTGTAGAAAAATTCAGATTCATATGGTGTAACTCTGTGTTAGATAAACAAAAAAATTCTTTTTAAAAACCACTCTCCACCCCTTTGTTCCTTCTGCCTTGCTGTCTTGAACTTTTTTTCCCTTCATATGATGTAGGTTTGCCTGACTTAAGTCAAATGATTACCCTAAAAAGATTCCTGGATGCTTTTAATGACTCATCTGTATTACCAGCTTAGTGGATGGCATTCTTCTTTCTGGGTAGATACTGATCAAAAGCCTCTGTGGGGCATTGTGAAGTACTGCTCTTCTGCTATGAATGCCTCTCTTCTTGATGTTCCTCACAAAATTTACTATTTTTTATCATATACTGTCTTCCTATCTGCACATAGGAATGCTAGTCACAATCTGTGTGTCAGGTATTATACAAACCCAGAACAAAAAGATCCTAAGCAGTTTACAGTCTGTTACAGTTACACAGGACAGGAGAAAGGATGCTTAAAATGGTAGAGCATAAAGACACAATGAGATATTGGTTAGCATGATTGACAGAGATCTTAGCTGTAAATCCAAGTTTCAACAAGTGACTTGAAGGAGGAGAAAGAAAGTCTTTGCAAATGCTTAGTGAAATTTCTACATGAATTTGGCATGGGACAAGGTGAAAATGTTGTTAGAAAATTGAATAAGTGGACAGTGGAGGCTGACCTCATGGAACAAATGGAGGTGAGACTTATCATTTCCAAACTAAATGAGAGCTGTTAGGTCAGGGGTGGGCTAGACCTTGAAAGGGAAGCATATCATATGCTTGAGGTGCTTGTTAGAAAAATACAAGAACCAAGAAGGGTAGTCAGTATCAGTGTGACACTGGTAGTGTTCAAGCCATAATTGTTTCTGGCTTTTACTTTTTCTGTAGGAATCCTACAAACTGGTGTAGGGTGAGACAACATGCAGTTTCAGCTGTATTCTCAATGCACTGTATATCTGAAGAGTTTGCAAACACTATAGAAACCACTTAAAGCCAAGATGTTGCTTCCAGAAACAGACTGCAGGTAATATTTCTGGGAAAAAGCCCTGTCCTGTGAGCAACTACTTTAGATAAATGTTTATGTTTATTTGAAAACATTTCTATGGGACTTAGTTCAGTCATCTGGAGAATAATGTATGAAAGCTTGGACCAGAGCTATACTAACTTTTTGATGTAGCTGCTGTTATGTTAAGCATAAAAGTGGATATAAAACACATATTTAATTTTCTGCAAATGGATCTAAAAAAAAAAAAAATCACAGTGCCAGTGACTGTTGCAGATCTGTGGCTTGCTACCGGAGAAATAGTTTTAAACAGAAAAATGTAATTTTGTTTTATTGTGTAACTTCAACATTACAAATGGAAATAACATGTAACATATTCTGACCAGTATTATGAGACATTTTAACCATGAAAGTTTGGGGAGACCATATTAGGAGACATATCCCTGAACAGGTTCAAAAAACTGTCACCAGTATCTGCACTGACATAATACAGGGGCTACGGGTGTTTTCAAGTCTAGGCTTGAGGTGTACTGGCAAGGTTATTAGCTGTCTTTCTGAGTGCTCAGGAGAGTACTAAAGCAGTGGTCTGCTGCTTGTGCCTGCTCTCTGTTTTCCCCTGTTCCCTCCGTGTTCATTACATTTAGAATTCTTAGCAATTCTTCAATAAAGGTTGCTACTGCAGTCAGTGAGACCAAGCCTAGAGATCAACTAGACACGATTGTGTCAATAGGTACTTTTGTTTTCTCAGCACTGAGGATATCTGAGCTTCATAGAATTTGAAGCAAATATGCTTCCTGCCCTGAAGAACAGAATGTATATGTATTTTGAACAATGGTCTGAGAGATCTACTCTGAAAGCAACTAATACTTTTTATTTCTGATAATTTCTATAGTCAGAAAATAAACTCCTGATTATCCTTGATACTTTGCAGTTCACCTGATGCACTCTCTTACTTTCCGTGATCTTCTGAATCCTTTGCATGTTTTTGATTTCCTTCTTGCTGCTCCTCCCTGCCTCCAACATTTGTAAATCCCGTGTTCATTGCCTGCCCCATAGCCCTTGGGGAGGAAGGAATCAGAACTTTAGTTACTCAAGGAAGATCAGAGACAGGCATGAGGAAGATCAGAAACAGAGACTGGCTTCAAGGGGCATGTGGATGGGAGAGAGTAAATGGGATAAGCGGTTGGAGGCAGTTGTGGCAAGAAAATGTCCATACATATTGTGTCAGTGGAAGAAAGCTTTTATGTATTGAAACTGAGTGTTCAGTGAATGATGAATGAGTTATATTGAATAAATATGTAGAATGAATGCAAGCAGGATAAGCAAGAGCTTCATATGCAAATTCAAGTAAGTATCCATATATAAGAATATACTGAGGTTAATTGCAATATTCTAGGTAGACAATATACAAACACTTAAATGTCCCCAAATTTGGCCTGTATACTGCTACACTCTGATGGCGTCTGAAGTGATTAATTTATGTTTATTAAGTGCTTTTGGATAGGAAGAGCTGTGTGATACAGCTGGCCATTGGCCATCTCTTCTCGTACTTTCATAGGGCCTCAGGAAGTCAGGTATGGGAGAAATGTAATCCAAAGTCATCCTTATTCTAAAAATGCTTCTCCAGGGTTTTCTGCATGATAATATTCTAGACAAGATTCTGTGGCAGAGAATGAATTCTGGTTTATTTATTATTGGGAGTGCTGGGAGGGCAAACAGGGCACAGTTCACCTGTTCATGACTTATCCATTGAACATGCCAATGGTTTTTAACACAATTCTTCACATTTCAGAGTCGTCAAAGAGCATGTGATCATATCAGTTTGTGTAGGACTAGAATCATATGCAAGCTATGACCGGTCAGCCAAACCCTATCTTACTGTTTCTGATTCACTCTGAAGCATATAACCAGTATCCACTTCTACTTCCACTGAAGACAATTATTGTTTTGGCACCAAACTAAAATACATGGATTTTATGGATGCAGAAATGGCTTTCTGTGGGCATTTATATAGATGAAGCTTTGCTTACCCAAATGTTTAGAAAAGGCAGTTGTAAAAGCAATGTGAATGTATGTGAAGCAGAATTTAATTTCTAAATAACACCATTTTTCTGTGTTTCAAGCTAAACCCCTACAATTTTATATGCCTAAGAGGGAGGCAGAGTACGCAGTACCTGCCTGGAACCAGTCTCTCCACTGGGAGCAAGAACCCTCTATGAACAATACAGCCCTGGAGCATGCTTCCTCTTAGCTGGTGCAGTAGGATGACTCTATAGCAAAATGAACTACTTGCTTATGCACTGGAATGACAAGATATATTAATGATTTTATATCAGCAATGTAAAATTCATTGTGTTAATTGATTACCAAAGATAATGTTATTACCGCCGTGATTAAATTATGGCTTTGGAGCATATCTGGGATTTCACAATAATGTATTAAAAAGGTAGCTATAGTTATGGTCTCATCAGTAGTTTTTCGTATTCATGTATCACGTGACTTAAAATTTACTAACTAAAAGTAGCATTATTTTCTTTTCCAATATGAATAAATGAACTTTCCATGCCTTCTCTTGCATCTTGAACCCTTACATAGTGAAAAGCATCACAGGACCAGATGAAGACCCAGCAGGGGTAAGTCTGGTTGTAGCAGTGAGAACGCTTGTTATTAAAAAAGAGGCTTTTGAGTCATGGCTCCAGACCATTTTCAGAGCTTTAAATGCCTTTGTTCCATGAATTGTCTAGCCGTTAGAGAGCAGGCCTAGCCTGGCCCACCTTCTGACTATTTTCTGTTTTCAGCAGATCAGTTTTGAAGGCAGATGGCATATCTTCCACCTGACAGTAACTGAAAGCCAGATGGTTAATCCCATGTCTCCTGGGATGAGCTCAGGCTGCTCTATTTTCTAACCATTAGGTGAGTTCTCTAACAGCTAGTCGTTATACAAATGGTGTACAACCTACCATCACAGCAGATGAGATTAGTTGTATTGCTGACTGCAACTAACCCCTGCCCTCTCCCCTCCCCGCCCCCGAGCGGGAAAGAGCGGGCTCCTGACGAGCGGAAGCGCTGACTCAGCGGGGGCGGGGACAAGAGTGGCGGCGGCCCAAACCCCCTCACCTACAAGAGCAGCCCCCAAGGAGCACAAGCGACCAGGAGCTCGGCGAGCAGGGCGTGGCACGTCAGAAGGGCGTGGCGTGGCAGTTCACGCGGCAGTTCACGCAGGCAGGGCGTGCAGGGAGGGCGCAGTCCCCCTCCCGGCTCTGAAGGCTCTCGAGGGTAACTCTGCTAGTGGGCCTTGTCTTCCCGGGAGAGGACCTAGCGATGGTTTCTACTCGCCTGAAAGCCATCGCCAGAAGGAATGTGATGAGCCAGACGGAGCCCCTGCACCGGCATGCAGCTGTCCGGGTCTCCGGCTGCAGGGAGTGCCTGAGCCTGTCACTCCTCCCGGAGGGCAGCAGGGACAACTGCTGCCTTCGGTGTGACCAGGTGGACGATCTGCTCAGCCTGGTGGCAGAGCTGAAGGAGGAGGTGGAAAGGTTGAGGAGCATCAGGGAGTGTGAGAGGGAGATGGACTGGTGGAGCCACACCCTGCCCTCCCTGAGGCCAAGGCAGCAGGCGGAGGCTCCACCAGCGGCAGAGGGTCCCCTCCCCTCTTGCCACC
>WAAD01028663.1:537-18315 GCA_013389945.1 Fregata magnificens
ATATTTTTGTGGGGTATAGGTATATAAATTTTCATTTTGCTTGGTACACAGTTTAAACAAATTCAAACTAAAATAGAAAATTGTAAAGAAAACTTGACTTGTGGAATTGTCTTCTTACTAAGGTTTGGTGTGTAGCTGACCTCAGAGGGAAAATACTGGAAAAGGAAACAGTTATAAACTAAGGAGTTTTCAGGTTGTAAGGCTGGCATTGTAGCCAGTGTAGAGGCTGATGTATCATGGGTGGCCATGTCTCTTTCTCAGCAAGTCTGCTCAGATTGCTTCTGAGGAGTCTTTTTGCCCCAAATGCTATTGAATCAGAATGTACAGCATGTGCTCAAAGGGAACAGATTTTTTTATTAAAACTTTAATCAAATTAAGATTAAAATTTTAATCAAAGGCTGATTATTAATGACTTATCACTTTTTTTTTAATGGGCGCTGCCCATCATGTGTCAGACATGTAGACAAATGTGTTTCTGAAGATCAGAGTGTTGCTTGGGTACTCATTTCTCATTCCCTCAGCTTTCCTGTTATGAAACTGGGAATGGTAGCACAGTAAGACTTAGGCTGTGGTGTTATTACATTTCTGTACAAGCTTGGAGTCAAAACTTGTGGGGAAAAGACTGTCTTGTAGAATTGCCAGACTAGTTGAAAGCTATAATGTGTTGGGTTATTTTGATTTATTTCAGCCCTGCTTCTTTCTGGGTGAGCTGCTCGAAAAGTTCCTGTATTCAGATTCCACTGTCTTATGTGTTTCTATACTGAGCCTTTCTCACCTGGGTGGAGTAATAAGCAACAGATAGTTACAAACATGCAAATTAGAGCATTTATGAACACGCAAAATATCTTTTTGTGCAAACTGATCAATATTTCATTTTCTAACATTTTACTAATCTATTTTGATTACTCAAGATAACTCCTCCTCTTCCTAAGAGGATGCAAATTTTCGGGCAAATTTTTCCATCTCAGGAGTTTCTCCTTAATAGGTGCCATGTGCAAGCCAGACTTTTTAGCTAATCTATCTTGTCTCAACTTTTAAAAATAAACCCGTCAGCATTTCTGCAGTTGTCCGAACATCTTCCATGTATGATCTGTGCTTTTCTCCCCCCACTTCTTTTTTTAGTCCTGGCTAGTGGCTGTGGAATTTGACAATTTCTATCTTCAGTACAAGTGAAAATAACCTACAGACTGTTTCAGTCTGCTTTGACTCCGCTAGGCTAACTGCCAATCTTTCTTCTCATATAAGGTATAGACTCAATGACTATGTCCATACAGTCTTCTGACAGGCAGCCGTAAGAGCGGCTGTGAGAACAGCATGGTCTGCGATCTGTTCGTTTTCCATTCATGTGACTGCTTTGGAAAGCAGATTGCCTGCAGCCTGCCAGTCTGAAAATCCTGGGCAGCTTATTAAGCTGCTGAACTGTACTGTATATGGAGCTGCCAGGCACGCTCAGCCAGGTGACATCCTGCATGGTCCCAAAGGCATTTTCCAGCTGTATTTTCAGGTCGCTTGTCTAGAGATCTGGTCTGAGGGCTTGTCACCTCTCAAGAACATGGTAATTGAGTGTCTGGCATCATGACCTGTGTAAGATAAGGTGGGTGCTTGTCATTAAGTTTGTCCTGATGTTCCCCAAAAAATTGTTGTCTGTATTTTTTTTTTCCTCTAAGCCCAGATTCCCTTGCAACCACTGAAGATTCTGATGACTTTGTAGGGTACAGACAAAACCTGATATACAGTTTGAGTCTCTTATACCACTTGTCCCTTTCCTTCTGTTTTAGTATCGCTGTCAATGTGCTGATACTTGAAGGTAACCTGCATTGCTGTCAAATCCTGTTTCACAGAATAAACTTGGTACTCTGTCAACACAGGCAAAAAAAAATCTAAATCCCATGAAACTCTGTTACCTTTCTACGATTTATAACCATTAGGAATAATTAAAACACCTTAAGAATATTCAGTCAAACTTTGACTTGAAGTAACTGCTTGTATGCTTCTCTTTTTAGGACTGCTCAGCCTAATGTGTAGATATTCCTTAGAGCCCAGTTCCATCTCATTTCATGTGTTATGGGTACTTTATTTCACCAAGTCAGGAAAACCATTTTAATCTTCTGACACTCTGCCACAAGGCAAGGTATTTCAAGAAAATGCTACCTGTTACATTGTTATAGCGGGGGGGGGGCGGGGGGGAATCACACTGGATCCATAATAAGCTTTTATTAGCTTGACCTATTTAGTAGTTTTTCTTCCTTTTGTGACAATTTCTGTAATAGAGATTGTGAGAAGTGTCAGTTGATCACTGTGAAAATGATAAAGCAATTACACAGCCCTTAAAGGCATTGTATTTTGAAGTTTTATGTTTAATGGAAGACTTTCTTCTAAGCTTAAAAAATGGGAAGGAATTTCAGAAGTATTTTGATAACGGTCTGGGGTTTTTCTGTGGAACTTTTTTCTTGCATTTACTGTTTTTTGTCACAGGATGGCAGCATGAGTAAGACCCTAAGACGATATAATGGTGAGTCGTTTTTCACATGTTTTGAAGATTTGTACAGGGTTAGCTTTGTTGCTCTTCAAGGGGAGGGGTCAAATATAATTTTGCATCCTGAAGACCGTGAATATCTAAGTTTCCAATGCTTGTACATAGTCATATAATCTGAATAGTAAATTATGAAGGGATGAAGTAATTTGGGAGATGAGGTTTCCGTTCAGTTCAGGCTTTTTAAATAGTATTAACTTAATTTTTATATATTAGCCTTTTCTTTTCCAGATTAGAATCCAGGGTTCATTTTGAGCATGCTTGTATATGATATGGAAATCTTTCTTTTGTTACCGGGTTATAAACTTCTGGCCTGTGAGTATATTTCATAAAACATGTACCCGAACCTGAACCAAATGCCTGGATCCCTAACCTCTGTGGAAGCTTAGCTCTTCATAGAACTTTGTAGGCCAAACCTATTTTTTAAATGAGTTATTTGATCATTGATTTAACCAGGTCTTGGGCAAGAGCTCTCACAAAATCACTAGTTTGTATAGGACAGCTACTACTGCTAGACATCCCCATGTGAGGTGCAGTGACTGTATCTCAAAAATATACCATATTTCTAAAATTATACGTGAGCCTGTAAATCTTCTCAGCTAAAAAAATACCTGTTTTTCAGATTAAGTGGTTCTTGAATGTGATTAGTACAAAATATGGATTGGCTTTTCTTGCCACCTATTGCCTTAATCCTTGAAACTGTTGGTTTAAAAAGGTAGAATATAAATGGAGGGAAGCCGCCTTCTCTTCATGACCTAATACTTCTAATTTTTACTTCTGTTACTTAAATCTAAACTCTCCAAGTTTAACAGCCTTAGTTTTCTCTGAATTATATTCTCTGCTGTTTCTGTGTCCTGCTTGACCATTATATTTAGGAGCTTTATAACTGAAAATTCAGACTCTCAACACTTGTTCCAACTTTGAGAGATATGAAGAAAAATCTTTGCCTCCTGAAAACTCTCTGCACTGTGGACTGAATTCTTCTCCCTGTTTTCATGGATTAATTCAATAGGAAGATCCTAGGATGTGTCTTCATGGCACAGTGCTGTGCCTTATAGAGGTTCATGGCTTGGGTATAGAGAGCGGTCTGGGTTCATCTGTGCCTGCAGGAAGCAATTTCAGTCTGAAATAAAAACAGCATTTGCCATCACAGTTATATAACTTCCAGAATAGCTGTGGCAGCTACCGATTAAGCAAGCAAGCATTTTCAACGTTATGTCCACAAACAGGAAAAACAGACTTGTCTTGTGCAATCTTTTCTCTTCCCACGATGTTTTTATCAGAGATGAATGAAGCAGATCTCCCTCTCTTTTTCTGAGAAGCTTGGAGGCATCTTAAAAAAAAAAAAAAAAAAAAAATTTTTTTTTTTTTATTCCNNNGGGGTTACTGTAAGAAAAAAAAATTATGCAGAATTTTGGTGTATGATATGAAGAATCAACTCTGTTCATGTAGTTCCTACTATTTATTTATTTATTTATGCAAAATAACTTTTTTCCCAGATAGCTATTAGCAGTAAAAGCAGAATGGTGTGATTCACTAGATGGAGATCTATTTCTTTTCTTTTTTGTAGAAACAAGAATTGTTATTATAGGGCATTGTCAATAGAAGGGGGGAATTGGTGAGGGGATGTTAAATTTACCATAAGTTTTCGGTGATTCATATGCTAATGTATCACTTAGTGTGATTAGGACTATGTAATCTCTCTTTCCTCCCAGACTTAATTCATATCAGATCTTCATTTGCCTCTGCAGATAATTCTGCTATAAACCACTTAGAGTTGTCATATCCTCTCGCATAAAGCTACATTAACCACAAAGGTAACAATTTCTTTGATCAATTCTGTGGTGTTTATTAGTCGCTTTCCTTTTGGGAATTGCTGGGCCCGTTTGAAAGCATCAGAGAATTCTACAGTAATCTCCAATCCTGCATCAAACCAAGGCACCCCTTCAGCTGAAGAGGGCTCTGCATTGTCCCTCCAGATGCCATTGGTGCTGGTTCTGAGTCTACTGTAGAGTTCATCAAACGGCAGTATAGTGCTTTTCTGCTACCGCTAGGGATCTAAGCAAACTTGATCTGTAGTGCTTCCAGCTGCCAGTAATTTTTAGAGGCTTTAACTATATTGCTCACTATGCAGATTTACATTTACAAACTCTATTACTTTGTCCATTTTATTCTGTGAGTGGTTCATGTCCTTCCTATTCATTTTCTGTGTATCGAGTGTTATTTCAGCTCTAATTTGTTTGACATTCTTGCTAGTAGTATATTTGTATTCACAGAAAAACATGTGAACAATTTCATCTATTGATGCCGTACAATGTGCCTATTAGATATACAAGTAGCAGTTGAATATATCCCCCAACTATTGTTAGGCCTCTTCAAATGATAATGTGGACACGTTGCTCTGTGAGGCTGATGCAGCATAAGAATGAGTCTGCAATCTTCGAGGACCTGTATGTTGTGCTAGCAGTGACCAGAAATTGAAAGTAATTACTTCCATTACTTATGCAGTGAATAGCAGAGAATATGTGTGGTTTTATTATGTTCATTAGTTTTACTTGTAGATCATAGCCATTAGCAAATCGTACTATTGCAGTTCAACAGGCTATGTTGGGGAGCTCATCCCTTTTCCCATGATGGTATCATGAGCAGAAATGGAGTGAAAAGTATTTGGTCATTCTCCTGACGTTTGTACGTGAAGAAGTGTGGAATCAACCAGAGAGTGAGTTTTAAAATCTCTAGTTACTCTATACCAGCTCCTTTGCTAAAAATGGCTTTGTACAGTGCAACTTATTATGAAATGATAAAAATACATACACAAATCTTCTTATTGGTCTCTTTTTTTTTTTTTACAGACCTATTTCTGCATATTTGGAAGAAGTACGAGCATAAGGAGATTTGCTTTCAGTATTCCAGGAGAGAGAAATTATGCTTATTTTGTCCTTTTTGGTTAAAGGGTTCTAACAGTAATAAGTGATATTACATAAAGGGATCTCAATGTAGCATAACTAGAGAGCTGTAAAGTCCATGTTCTAAGATCCCCTTAAAGGCAAGAATTAAGAATGACAACTCGTTAACATTTATTTCCTCAGCTGAGTTTTAGGCAAGTCTGCATCTTTTACAGAGGCAACTGTATGGAACAGTGAGCATGTGGGAGTCCTCGGCAGGATCAGTGTGCTGCTTACCAGTAATCTCACTAAAAAATAGTAATGAAACAAGAAGGAAAACAAGTATCTGCTAGTAAAGTATACGCTAGTGAATGAGCTACTTGATATAAATAGTTCAAATACATCACAGTTGCAAAATGGAACAAGATCAACTTAAGTGGAATATTAATTGGGCATCTTCTTTCGGCTTGTGTAGCTTCTCACTCTTCGGAGAGAACTGGGGAAATTCATGATGCAGGGTTCTGGAAATGTTTGCCTTGATGTGATTCTGGCTCAGTGAAGTCAACTCAGTTATTGCACAAACTTCTGAAGGCACTTTACATTTACAAGGTTAAAAATAGAAATGCATTAAATAGGGAAGATAAACTTATGGGTGGCTGAATATTGAACTTCATCACGCTATTTTGACTACAAACAAAAATTCAAATTGGTATTGCAAAACACCTGAATATTGCATTTTTCACATCAGCTGACAACTGAAAAACTCAGTGCTTAGGTTGCTTAGTTCTTTTCCTTGAGGGGGACGTTGACCTGTAAAGTGGGCTGTGAGGAAGAGCAATAGAACTGACAGCATTTGTCTCTTCATCAAAAAGCTACCAAATGTTGTCTTCAACAGTCTGCTTCAGGCAGCTTCCATCCACAAGTACTTTGACTAGAATATGTAATTTTAAACATTCTATGCGATTCCAAAGAAAATAATTGACTTTGAACTTGGAGTACACCATTTTCATTTCAATTATATCTGCTCTGTAGTCAGTGGTGTCTGAAACACATACTGTTGCTAGTTGGCACGTATAGAGAAAAAGGCTTTATTCCAGGTTAGCAACTAATATTCTGACTTTGGCGTAACTACCAGATTTATCCTTGCTTTGGCCTATAGCTCTTTGCTTCTTTACTTGCCTCCATTGGCATGTTGAGGTTTTGTTTTTCTGATGTCCCTGTGTACTGAATACCCAGGTAACGTACCCTATGTTCTTTTTAGAAATAGATCACTCTGTAAGAAAGTCACTTAAAACATTTGAAATAATTTTCATACCCCTTCCCCCAGTGGAAAGTATTTGTGTGAGTAATTCAGCATTTTGCAGTAGTGGGAACTGGATGGGGAAGGGGATGGAGAAGGAAAAGAATGGATTTTTTTAAACCATTTAGGCTACTGGGGGATGGAAACCACAGCAGTATCTCCTCTGCTTTGAGACTGCAACTGAGAAGCAAGGCTTACTTGCAAATTCCTGACTACATCTAGGCCTGTTATTCTGGCATTCTTATTGGGGACAGTAATTAGATGACAAGGAGACATTTAGTATTCCAGCAGAAAATCAGAGGCAGACAATTTTACGGTTAGGTTAACTTATGGAAAAGGTGAGGAAGAGTTCCTTCTCATACAAAGAGGAAGTGGACTCTTGCTAGTCTACAGTCCAATGCTGTTGCTCATTTAAGAAATTATTTTTCATAACAAACCTGAAAAGGAAGCAAACAAAGGACATAAAGTGGCAAGTTGTGACAGACTTATGCAGGGGGTTAAAAAAAAAAAAAAAAAAAAAAAAAAGGAAAAGGGGTCTCAGAAGAAATGAGAAAGTCAAATGCAGAGGGGACATATACATGCACTAAAAACCATGGCAGTGTTTGCTGGATGGCAAAAGTGTGTGTGTGTGTAAGAACAGATCTTATTTGGGAGGCCAGTTCTTTGATCCCTGACCTTTAAGCCCCAAAAGTCTCCACTGCTCTCCTTCCTCTGCAAAATAAGTTCTGTATGAAAATGAGTATACATTTCTTCCTGCAGTTTCCTAACTCGAGATCCAGTACCATTAGCTGAGTATTTATCAATGTGGATAAATAACAGAGTAGAGGAGGGTGGGCATTGCACCTTGTTCACAGGTAAGGTTGTGACCAGCTGGTGAATGCTTTTTAAGTGTTCTTGCTGCCATTTCCCCAAATAGCTTTACAAACCCTAAAGCTGAAATGAGTAAAAGGTACTTGTTACCTATTACCTCTTATTTTTAGTTTTTAAAAGGAGAAACTGAAAATTGACTCCCTGGAGGACAGGGGAAAATGAAGCTCAATACCTAGTGGAATGTATGTTCAGGTTAACCTTAAAAAGTAAATGAAATACCTTAGAAGTGCTATCATGTCTTTTTAGGGGCAGTTAGCTGCTACAAACAAGAGATTCTCTTTTGATATGTATGTATCTGTCTTCCAGGGTTGTATTGATTTCTGCACTACAGTTAAAGATGTCCTGAACATTCTTCCTGAAATATATGAAAAATTATTTCATGTTAAAGAATATTCACATCTGGTTACAAATTGGAAAATGGGATCATCTGTTCAAAAAGAATTTAGTGAAAACGGTGTGAAAAACATATGCAAAACAGATTTAATGTATCATTATGCTAATTTTTTCATATTGAAAAATATTGGAGGTGAAAAATGACACAGTGAAAACTCCAAAATTTCTGTGTAAATTTCTACAAAAAATATTGTGTTGAAATGTGTAGTAGAAATTTAAATCTTTGGTACAAAGTGATCTGGAAAGTATGAATGCCTCTTCTAATACTTGTATTCCTAAATGGAATTTTGTTTTCAATAATATCTATGCTGATATTTATTGTTGACTGGCTTTTTGTTTGCCTAAGATTATCTCCTTATTTTACTAGATTTCTTCTGTAATCTTGTGAGAGAGATAAATGACTTTCATAAATTTAGAAATACAGAATTCGGATATTCTTGATTTCAATTTGAAGAATATTTTAAAAGGATAAAATTCTAATTCTGTATATACTGGAGTAGCTGAATGCAAATCAAGTGTTTAAACTTGCTGGAGTTTATTGCTGAACATTAAAAGAAAGGTTAACATTGTGGAGATTTTTAGATACAAGTACATCATTTTGTCTGTAGTTTGTGTACAGCTTTGTTTAACCTTTCACAGTCAAACACAGCATTTGGTGATTTTTGTTGTATGTGATTTGATGTATAAGAACGCTTATAGGGGGTGAAAAAATATGTTTCACTTTTTTCTTTCAATATTAGAACTGCTGTAAGGTGGGCTATTACCCTGCAGTAGGGCAGATTACATGACTTGAGATACTTTGCACAAGTTCTAGTGCTTGCTGTTGCTTGTACACCAGGATCCAGACACAACAATGACTTTTGTGAATAGTAAATTTTTTGTAAATGAGATTTGAGAGGATGCAGAATACTAATGATGCCATTAAAGCTTTTATGGACTTCATCCAAGGATACTGAAGTCAGTAAAAATCATATGACTTCACTGGACTTTGCATCAGATTCTTAAATTTTCTGTCAGGTTCAAAATTTGCTTGATCAAAATGTCATTTGATTTGAATTACTGAAACAACATGCTCAACTAGTCATAAAAAAAAAAAATAAATGGTGGTGTTGAGGGTAGTAGCACTGAATTGCCATCTCTGGATGAATACGGCCCACAACTGTTAACTACTAGATGGATGATCTAAAGCACAGAAGCAAGTGCAAGTTCTGTGCATGAATATAGTCCGTACTGACCATCTTTTATTCCAAAGGGCAAGCCCAAGGTTGAAAAAGTCACTTCTTGGTACTGTGTGTGTCTGTGTGTCCCAAGGACCATTGGCAGGTTTCTTTTATCTTGTTCATTCACCCATGTATCTTATGAAGGATGACAGCACTAAGTTGTTATACTCTACACTCAATACCATTAAACTTAAGTGAATAATTTAACTTATTGTAGGTTATTAGCTGTTCATGTTGAAAACTTGTGAATAAAAATGAAAAGTATCCTGATGTCTAGCATCCGGGGAACTACAGGCCAGTCAGCCTGACCTCGGTGCCCGGGAAGATCTTGGAGCGGCTCATCTTGAGTGAGCTTACTGGGCAGGTGCAGGACAAGCTGGGGATCAGGCCTAGTCAGCATGGCTTCATGAAAGGCAGGTCCTGCCTGACCAACCTGATCTCCTTCTATGACCAGGTGACCTGCCTGGTAGATGAGGGCAAGGCTGTGGATGTTGTCTACCTGGACTTTAGTAAGGCCTTTGAGAGGTTCTCCCACGGCATTCTCCTGGAGAAGCTGGCAGCTCACGGCTTGGATGGGCATACACTTTGCTGGGTAAAAAACTGGCTGGATGGCCGAGCCCAGAGAGTGGTGGTGAATGGAGTTCAATCCAGTTGGCGGCCGGTCACGAGCGGTGTTCCCCAGGGCTCAGTTCTGTGGCTGGTTTTGTTCAATGTCTTCATCAATGATCTGGATGAGGGGATTGAGTGCACCCTCAGCAAGTTTGCAGATGATACCAAGCTGGGTGGGAGTGTCGATCTGCTCGAGGGAAGGAAGGCCCTGCAGAGGGATCTGGATAGGCTGGATCGATGGGCCGAGGCCAACTGTATGAGGTTTAACAAGGCCAAGTGCCGGGTCCTGCACTTTGGTCACAACAACCCCATGCAACGCTACAGGCTTGGGGAAGAGTGGCTGGAGAGCTGCCCGGCGGAAAAGGACCTGGGGGTGCTGGTCGACAGCCGGCTGAACATGAGCCGGCAGTGTGCCCAGGTGGCCAAGAAGGCCAACAGCATCCTGGCTTGTATCAGGAATAGTGTGACCAGCAGGAGTAGGGAAGTGATCGTGCCCCTGTACTCGGCACTGGTGAGGCCGCACCTCGAGTACTGTGTTCAGTTTTGGGCCCCTCAGTACAAGAAGGACACTGAGGTGCTGGAGCGTGTCCAGAGAAGGGCAACGAGGCTGGTGAAGGGACTAGAAAACAAGTCTTATGAGGAGCGGCTGAGAGAACTGGGGTTGTTTAGTCTGGAGAAGGGGAGGCTGAGGGGAGACCTTATCGCTCTCTACAACTACCTGAAAGGAGGTTGTAGGGAAGCAGGCGTTGGACTCTTCTCCCAAGAAACTAGCGATAGGACGAGAGGGAATGGCCTCAAGTTGCGTCGTGGGAGGTTTAGATTGGACATCAGGAAGAATTTCTTTACTGAAAGAGTGGTTAGGCATTGGAACAGGCTCCCCAGAGAGGTGGTGGAGTCGTCAGCCCTGGAGGCGTTCAAAAAAGGTATAGACGTGGGACTCTACGGCCTAGTTTAGGGGTCATGGTGGTGTTAGTTGATGGTTGGACTTGGTGATCTTAGAGGTCTTTTCCAACCTTAATGATTCTATGATTCTATGATTATATATTGAAAATGTAGTGGCTAAATTCAATAATTGTCATTAAGAACAGAAAGGAGACAATGCCAGTTAAAGTATTGTTTTAGATTAGCTGTTACATAGTAACTGAAGTAAATCATAAAATCACATACTTTGGTAGCTTGAAGGAGTATCTTCCCCACTTTCTTTTCCTCTTCACCACACACACCAAGACATTTCAGGGTTTGTTTAGCACGTGGACAGCACCCCTGTGTCCCCCATTCTCTTTTGTTTATCATAGTACTGTATGCCGGATTCTAGAAACTAAAATGCTTACTGAATTCGTCAGACTCCTAGGAAAAGAATTATTGACTCATGCGTATTGCTTTATTGTGGGTACAGGAAGAATTTAGTGTCATCATTATCAACCTTCAAAATTTTCTTAGGAAAGAATAAATTAGGATTATGTACAGCTGATATGCCTATTGATTCAAAGCATAGAGAGGGCATTCTGATAAACTTACTAATTTGTTAATATGGTTGATAATTAAAAAAGGGAACGATTCTGAAAAAGATGGGCTTTGTATTAAAGTATTTTACAACCTATATTTTTAATTATTTTACAGTTAAATCTTCAAACTAAATTTTTGAGGTTTTTGTTTAGATCTAGAAGTTGGTTTTTTAAAGAGAATTTAAATTTGGAGTTATTCTTTTGGTTCTAAATGAAAATCATGAATTAACGGGTCTTGCTTTTTCTCTTTTGCAGTTTAATTTCTGTCAAACTGTGTAGTGTCTTTCACATAATTTAAATTAATGAGTCCTGATACTCATGATTGTACAATGTCTTTCATGTACATGTAGGGTATGATGTTTTATTGTACTGGAAAAACTGTACAATGGAATACTAACTCTGAGCTTACAGTCATTTTTTCAATATGTGCAAGAAAAGTAATGTTTGCTTTGAAGGGAGGGGGTTTTGTTTTGGTTTTTGTTTTCTTTTTTGGAGGAGGAGGAAAGGTGGTACATACAAAAGAGGTATAGCCTGGTGCTACTCTGCCTCCATTATTTCTCTCTCCCCTCATAGGCATGGACTTTCTTGACTACTTCTTGTCATGAAGTATTCTGTCTTGATACAGCAAAACAGAAAATCTCTTGGTTGGTGTTATGGCAGTGATTGCAGTTAATGGATACCAGCTTCAGCTAGAAGGATTTAGTAAAAGTTATTTATTTTGGGTTATTAAATTTTTTCCTTATCTGTCTTTTGGATACGGGCATGTTAATATTTGTAAAGTACTTTCTGAAAATTGAAGGAAGGTGTTAGAAAAGTATAAAGCACAGCTGTTCTCACATTCTCTGCCATAGTCTTAGAAGGGGATTCAACTTAAAAGCAGTCTGTTAGGATCAGTTCTGAGAAAGTCACAAAGGATTTCAGCTCAGTTCACATGGTTCAGAATTTGGAAGAGGCTTTTCAAATAAATTGTATTTGCAAAGCTAGACTTAGCCATATTTGTTTGCTGTCTTTTGTACTAGACCATAAAGTTTTCTTTCACCATAGGTAGTTGACATACTATTTCATATTTTGGAGCGTACAGAAGGGTCTGTTATTACTAATAACTGAAACCCAACTTCTCACAAAATGTTATTCTCCTGAAAAAGCTGTTGTCTCTACAGATATGGAATGGTATCCATTAAAGTTTGTTTTGGTGGTTTTTGGGGTTTTTTTTGTGTGGGTGTGGGTTTTTTTTTTTCTTTTATGATTCTGAATACATTCTGACCTTTGCTCACTGAAAAGCCTGATGGGGGTGGGGTGCGGGATGAGAAGCACCTTGAGTTTGCCTGGGAGTTATTGCTGTTTTGCCCTCTTTGGAAAGAAGTTAGTGGTTATTAGGGACAGGCAGTGACTTTGGTGTGCTCCAAGTCTAGTATTGTGTATGCTATAGATCAAGATACTGTTTTAAGTTTTTTCAAGAAACATAGTGGGACTAAATTTAGAGAACATTTTACGTAGAATATTATGGGAAGAAAACTGATTTTGTAGCACAGTGTTGGGATTTCCAAAATAATTGTCCCTATTCAGGCACTGTAAGGTGGCTTCCCTTGTAAGGAGGGGACTACTAATACTCAGAAAAACTTTTCCCTTCAGAATTCATACTTGCTGTGAAATCAGAGCCCTTACAGAATAGATGCTACAGGACTAAAAGCAGTTTTCACTTAACAGGTATTGGAGAACCCAAGGAAGCATGACTGTGCTGTTGGTATTGAAGATGGGTAGTTGCAGAATATACGAAATGTAACTTGAAATTGCAGGGCAGAATACAGACTGTTCATTTGGATTATTTCATTTGTCAGTGTTCGTCATTTGCCAATGGAATTTTATTCTTTCTGAAAATATGTATTTATATATTTTTAATAAATAGCTCAGATATCTGAGGATAGCATTGTAATAATTAGAGATCGTGTTAAGCAAACTTCAATGGAAACAATCTTTTGTAAGGTACAGATAGCTCTGCTAGGGGTAACAGTTCTCAAAATGATATTTCCATGGTTCCAGGGTGATTCAAGATAGAAAGAGCTTCTAAGGCTCTTCTTCAGTAGGACTTTCTAAAACTTATCTTGAATCAATTAGTAATTTCCCCCTAAATATCATTCTTCTCCAAAATGTATTTATGCCACTTCATCCTATTTTTGTTCTCTGCGTTGAGTATCAGAAACTGATAAATCTTGCAGTGTTTGATTAAAATTAACAAGTCCTTGGTAAGGCAAAAGCTTTTTAAACATTTAATGCTACATGTGCAGAGAATGTTGCAGCTGAAAAATCTGAGGACTCTTACTAGGTCATCAGGTTGAGACTTTTTTTAGTAGTCTAGCACAATCTTAATAGTTCCTAGGACAATCATTGTTTACTTTGTTCTTGCCCTTCTGCCCAAACCAAACTGTTCCCTTTAAAAAAAGAAAATGTGTGTGTGTGCATATATTTTTTTTTTTTCCTAATTGCTTGATTTAATGTTGCTATTGTTTCTTCTTAAATTTTAACGTGCAATCTCTGGAAAAAGGCAGGGAAGTTTACATGCTACTGGAACACCAATACACCTTAAAGCAGCACTTACTAAGAGCTACTGTCTGGTTTTAGACTTTCTCACTTGTCTCTTGTTGTATCAGCCCTTGAATTTGAGTTGTAGCATGGAGATACAGTACTGCTTGCACACATCAGACATTCTGTATTTGGTCATAATCATAGTGCTTTTGTCCTGTTCTGGTCTTGGGTTAATATTTTCTGTTGTCCTTATTTCTTCTTTACTCTCCATTCTAGAAGTGTGATCCACTCAGATGTTGACCATGTGCAAAAAAAGAATTATGCTTAATTTAGGTAATATTTTAAATCCTTTGCTATGTCTTTCTGGATTCAAGATATGCCTCTATAGAAATGGAAATAAGGCCTAGACACTCAGTTGTATTGCGGACTGAGTTCCATCAGCTGCACGAGTTAGTGAATCAAAAGATGAAAGAATTTCAAATGAGCTTAAAAATATCTCTTCATATTACTTTGGCCCTTCTAATTTTTTAAATGTCATATTTTCTATTTAAAAATCAAATTGAAACAGTACTCTTCTTTAGGATGGCATATTTTGGTACATTCTTAAATTTTAAAGATTTAAAAATCAGATGGTTTTCTTTCATAAGCTTAAGATTACTACTGAAAGCAATAACTCCTTCAGGGAATATGGTTAAATGGGATAATATTTATGTGACCAAGAGCAATTTTAAATGTGCAGTTGGTTATACACCTTACAATTGGAAAGCAGCATAATACAGAAATTGTGCAATCCACCAGTATATCCTAATACATTCAGTATGACCTAGTTCATATATCTACTTCTTCTTTAGACTTACAGAGTCCAGGAGTTTGATGAAAAACTAAAATAGTGAAGTGCTGCATTACAATTATGTTCTGCTAAATCACAGTGTTTGCTTTATAACATTGAGTTGATGCTTGGAGGCTTTGTAATACAAACACTGGTCAGTTCAACAAATGACGTGGTCAGTCTTGATCTCTGCCTTTTTGTAAAAATTCTACACAATTAGCTCTGAGGTGAGGCAAACTTCTGTCGCTGAGGAAATTATATCTCTTAAGGGGACACACTGCTACTAATGTCACAAAGGGAGAATGTGCTATCTTATCTCTCTTTGGTCCCTCTGATTCCCTTTACTACCTATGAATTTACAGCAAAAGAGCAAGTTTGGTGCAACTGAGACCTATGGAATCATGCTCTGTGCAGAGTGGAAGTCAAAAGTGGCAAAGAAGACAGTAAGAATAGCTGGGAATGGAACAGAGAATGAAACAAATTACTATGCTATGCTATTAATCCGTGTTGGACTCAAATCTTGAATAAAATATGCAGTGCTGATTTTCCATCTCAATATGGTTACAATAGAATGAGAAAAGGTAGAGGCAGATCTGTAATATGATGAGATTTACAGGACACCTTTGTGGGGTGAAATTAAGACTAGCATACAAAAGAAATGGGAGGAAAGGATAGTTTGAAAGCTGTGTAAAATCACTGGTGACAGGAAAGAAGTGATCAAGAAATTATTCAGAGTTTCTCTTAACAGAATAGTTGAAGAGCATTATATGAAATTCATTTAAAAGTTCTGATATAAAGGAGATGCTGTTTCTATTAGACATAATTAATATATGTAATTCATTGTCATGGGATATTACCAATGCCAAAGTATAAAGTTCGAAAAGCAATTAGGCAAGTGCACAGAGGAAAGGTTTACCAAAGAGTATTAAAAATTAAATGGATGCAGATGCTACTTTTGTCTTGAAGTTCTTAAATCACACATTATTGATGCCTAGGAGAATATATCGGGAGAATATTAACACATACTTCTTTCATCTTTATAGCGTGTTATTTAAGCATCTGCTGCTGGACACTGTACCGGTGAATACTGTGTTCATCCAGTATGACTACTCTTGTGTTCTTAATGATTATTCATAGGCTACATAAAGAATACCTTGTTCATTTATGCTAATTATGGGTAACAACATAAGTCGTGGTTGCTTCAGGGTAATGAGCAATGCAGGAGTCTAGGCATAACTTCTTGTGCCAAACAGAAACAAATCCACAGTGCATCTTTGTATCTCTTTATTTATAACATGACTGTTTTGCTACTCATTATAAGTGTGTTTTTTGTGTGTGCATGTGTTAGCTTGTTGAGTGTATGATCTAAGCATTGTATTGTGAGTTTTGGTAATGTTCTAGTATAAGTAGTCTTTGATCGCTGCACACTTGGCTAGAGGAATGATTTGTGTTGCTTTATCTCTTGAACTGTATGTGGCATCTGTAACACATAAAAGGAAGAAAATAAAACAGGTATTGCCTTTTTGCTGGCAACTATCAACTGCACCAAACTATTTCTTACTGCTACTTCTTCAAGTAATTTGCCTTGTCATAGTGGATTATATTTGTTTTTGCAATTACTTTTAAATTCCTTGATAAAATAATTTGTTAGTGTGACTATTTGGAAAGGTCAATTAAAATTACTTAGCCACAGAGAAATCAATTGACATCTGAAAAACTGTTTGAAGGCAGCATTAAGTGCCTGATCGCCGACAAAACTGGTTATGCAGTTGGATTTGGAACTCCATCTGCAAGAGCCTCCATCTATAATGAACTTGCATGGGAAACCTGCACTTGTCAGTTATGTATGCTGAAGCACTGTGAAAGGAATCATGAGTTGAGCTCCATGTCTGAATGTTTCTTCTTGTGTCATTTCCCATCAGTTCCTCGCTATTTATTGCTTGCAATTATTTTTGGCTGTAAAACAACAAAAAAGGAAATCAGAAATATAAGCTGACATGGTAAATCTTTGATACATAGTCAATGTAGTTTGTAGTCTGTTGCTCTAAATAGACTATTTAAAGTCACACCATTTTACTGATTAGATATCAGTAGCTTCTTTATGTTTTTTTCTTTATAGCTAAGATAGCAGAGCTGGGTACAGCTAAAATGAATTTTAAAAGAACACTTTACAATATGTACACGTCTTGTACACCTCTTTTTCACCTCTTTTACCCTTTGTTAATGGTGAAGAGCAGTAAATTGTCTTGAAACTGGGCAGAACAACTGACACAATACTTATACCATGCTTATTGTAAGACAAACTAGCTGTAGCATCATGAAACAAGCTGTCAGGTACAATGTGAAAGTCCCATATTTATTACATAAAGAGGAACTCCATGAAGAAATGGAACCCCTGTGATGAATAGACACTGAACACCAATTACTGTGATGCTATTAATCATAGTTAACATAGTATATATAGTTAACATAGACTAGAGACTGTGAACTTAAACTTCTGTGGTGAAGAAATGTGCATATGTTCACATTCATATGTATGATTTTGTGAGCTTTATAATCTTAAACATTCATTTGATGAGATGACAACTAGAAGCCAATGTTGCTAAGTTAACTTAAAAACACTTATAATGGAAAGTATGATAGATGAGAAATTTTCTTGGCATGTATGCTCTGGGAACACATGCATCACGCTGACTTTCACTGTCTCTTGCTGTGAGTTCTAACGTTATATTTTAAAGAGATTTCTAGTATTCATTCTTAAGATGATTCTCTTGTTTTAGGAGTTGGAAAATTTCTCGTATGCAGTCCATGTGAAAAGAATATACTTGCAAATTGCAAGAGTGGGTTGTAATACGTAAAGAATATGTTCTAACTGCTTAAGGAGGAGAAGTCTTTGCAGATCTATTTAATGAATCTCTATAATATAAATTTGTAACAAATTGTTTTCCTTGTATGGTAGGCATCATCATGGCTTGCAGGTTTTCCACATAAGTTCACGGAATTTTTCTGCAAATAGTTCTCTGGTGGATACTTTTTTTGGGTCTTATTCATATTTTCTGTAATTCCTGGAGCTTTCTATATGAAATCTGAGTGGCTTAATGAATTTGATGC
>WAAD01028664.1:1754-14977 GCA_013389945.1 Fregata magnificens
GATTAATGTGCGCAAGGGATTATCTGTTTTTTCTCCCAAATATACTGATTAATCCCACTAAAGATAGTGCATCTGCCTACAAACTTCTTGTGCATATCCTTAGACCATGAGAGTCATAGCAGTGCTTCTGGTGTTAGTATTTGAGAATATATACATATAAAAAAAAATTAATTACTAAAATCTTGCACCTCAAGAACAAACTCCAGTCGAAAGGGAGTTTATTTTTTTCCAAAGTAGATACATTGCTGTTGTTACTGATTCTATATAAAAAACATTCAAACACTGCAGTAATAGGCAGCAGTATAAAATCTCAGGGTAGATACGGGGGGTTTCACTGATATCACTGTAAGATATATTTGAGCCTTCTGTGGCAGAAGAAGTTTCATATAGGAAATTCCTGTGTTAAATGCTATGACTGCTCTTCAGACAGTGATAAGTGAGGAAGNTGACTCCTTCTGCCTTGCATTTGTGTTTTGGCAGCACAAGTCAGGACAACAGACTTTGATGGTACGTCTCTGTACAGACCAGTGCACCAGTAATGGCTAAGAATGGGAGCCAGGCCAATGACCAGCTGCTAGCCAGCTCTCTTCCTTCTGCAGAGTACTGAGTGACACCAGGAATAGGATGTTCTGCTTACTTATCCCACAGCCCCCCCAAAAAGATGAACTGCTATCAAAGTCTTGGGTCATATCTTGTATGAAGTCAGTTGTCCCTCATTACCCAGATATTCTTTATATAATTACTGCTAGGCAGCCTTTTTAGGAGAAAGTTGATTTCATCACAGCCACATATCCATCAACTTTATTGTCTTCTGACATCATCCTTCATGCCCCTATATTGCTGTTGCTAGGTGACATGCTACCTATTGTGAAATCACAGCTGAGTAAGTGTTGTTCAAGTTATCATGGTTACTGTCTTTTCAGCTATTGTGTACAGCCTTATCTTTTGTAGCAGTAGAGATGAAAGGACTTAGCTATAGCACTATAAAAGGGAACAATTAAGTCTTCCTTTAAAATTATGACCTGATTAGTATTCATATTNACTGCTCTTCAGACAGTGATAAGTGAGGAAGTATGGGTGACAGTGTAGTGGGCTTCATAGAAAGGTGAGTTTTGCATCTATTATGAATATATCAGTGAGGACATACTGGGGTAGGCCAGGTTAAGAGCAAAAGTGAACATCTGACAACTTGTCTTCCTTCAGACCCTACAGGCAACACCTGCACAAAGGTCAAATACTTTGTCATTACAAGGGATTTCAGGATTTCTTATTGTACAAGGAAAATAAAGTGCTTTTTCTCCCTTGAGGCAAATCCTAATTCTGCTTCTGAGGCCAAGATGACTCCTTCTGCCTTGCATTTGTGTTTTGGCAGCACAAGTCAGGACAACAGACTTTGATGGTACGTCTCTGTACAGACCAGTGCACCAGTAATGGCTAAGAATGGGAGCCAGGCCAATGACCAGCTGCTAGCCAGCTCTCTTCCTTCTGCAGAGTACTGAGTGACACCAGGAATAGGATGTTCTGCTTACTTATCCCACAGCCCCCCCAAAAAGATGAACTGCTATCAAAGTCTTGGGTCATATCTTGTATGAAGTCAGTTGTCCCTCATTACCCAGATATTCTTTATATAATTACTGCTAGGCAGCCTTTTTAGGAGAAAGTTGATTTCATCACAGCCACATATCCATCAACTTTATTGTCTTCTGACATCATCCTTCATGCCCCTATATTGCTGTTGCTAGGTGACATGCTACCTATTGTGAAATCACAGCTGAGTAAGTGTTGTTCAAGTTATCATGGTTACTGTCTTTTCAGCTATTGTGTACAGCCTTATCTTTTGTAGCAGTAGAGATGAAAGGACTTAGCTATAGCACTATAAAAGGGAACAATTAAGTCTTCCTTTAAAATTATGACCTGATTAGTATTCATATTAAAAACATAACATTGCATATCGGTGCACACGGTGTGTTTTGTTTACATCAGAGGTATGTATTAAGACACCTCTTTATGTACAAACTAAGATACAACTACACCAGGTGTAAGGTCTAGCTAGTAAGTAGCCTGTCTCAGGATCTGCAGTCCATCGGTTACTATAAGAAATCAGACAGTGACAAATAATTAAATCTGCTTCTAAGTAAAACTCTCTAATTCCTAGTCTCAACTGCGTAAATACTTGTTATATTTTTTAACCTTTCTTTTATAGCTGTCTTTTCATGCATATGGACACTAGTCTTTCTTAGAATTCTTCTAAGCTCTTAGCTTCCATGATCTTATGCAAAGATAATAATCCCTACTAGTTAAGAATTGCCTAAATATGTACTGAAATAAGAATATTTTTATCAGTTTGAAATGTTCCGCCTGCCATGAAATTCATCCTTGTTTTTATGCTATATGGGAAAAATGTGACATACTCAATTTTAACCTTCGTTAAAAAGTCATTCTTTTCTGATTTATCATGACGACATGTGTTAAGAATCAAAGGAATCATTTGCTTTCTTAATGGTATGGGAATATAATTTGCAGTTTGTTTTTAAAAGCTGAATCACTGTTTTCAGATATCATTCCTCAGGAAATATGTTTTCAATTATACGCCCCTCCCCTTTTTCTCTCAGACTAGCTACACAATCTATTTAAGCAAGATATATTAATTTTTTTTCATAACGATATCTCTCAAACACCCTGTTTTCTAAGTCTCCATTTTTGTTGGAATTGTTTATGTAATATGTAGAATAATAGGCCGCTTATTTTAATGATGCCCAGTTAGTCCTGAATGTGCATCTCATTGATTGCTGACTTCATTCACTCTCACTTTGATTTGTGTTTTGAAAAGCGCAAATCATTGGTGTTATTCATAAAGACTGTTAAGACCCATTGGCAGTAAAAATTTCATATTACTTTAATGCTTTAATTAATTCTTCTATTCCGTGTCTGTATATAGTACCAGCTGCACAATAATTCATGACAGTACATTCCAGATAAACCACATTTTGAATATAATACAATAATTAACACCCTTAACAGACCATTTATGCTTCTACAGAAGGATCCCAAATCTGCTTGGGCAGACTAGAGGATTAATAAGAATAAGGGTGGTGAATTATTCATCATGCAGTGAATCTGCTCCTTAATTTAGCTGATTGCTTCACATTTTCCAGCAGGAAACATACTTCAACTGGTTTTGCCTTTTTCATACAACTCTTTTCTGGGTGGAGCCTTCATCAGCGTTAAAATTTTGTTCCTTCTGGTTAGAATTTTACCTCCAACTTTGGAGACCCCACCTATTCCTCTGCTCCTAGAGCCTGACTCTGATCTCCCTTCCATTTAAGAAGGGCTCATCTTATTCCCTTTGTACCATATCACTGTTCAAATGCCAAAGCAATGATTTGCTCAGATATCTGGCCATGACAAACAAAGATTATTTCTTGGTTTTCTTAAATGGTTTTCAGCAATGGATCCGCTTCTTCACAGTTAATATGGTAATTCATAAAATCTAGCCACGACAAAGATAAACAGAGAACAGCAAGAGATCCTATACTCTGCCTACAGCATTTTTCTAGCTGTTTCTGTCTAAAAGAAACAGGGCTGGCTATTTTGTATCATTTTTGTCAATAAAAGGCTTTTAAAAGCTGCTTATTTTCTGATTACCTTTCCCTTCCGATATTTCTGCTCTCTTTTGTCATTTTGATACATTGGGATAGGAACCGTGTTTTATTTCACGTCTGGATACAGTCAAGCTCAAGACAAACATGCAAGTATCATTATATTTTCGTATGTTCATAATTAGTGTCTTATACGTGTTAGCTGAATGATCTCTTGCTGAAAATCATTGTTTTAGTAGAAACAAAATAGTCCACAGGTACAACTGAATTCCTTTACAACTAGCTTTCTGTGAATTAGCATTCTGTGAACTCTCTATCCATACTATAAAAAACGTATGAATCAGATGTGTAATCTGAAGTGCAGCATCCTGTCCGTGATGGTAGCTAGGACCAGATGTTTTATACAAAGGTGCAAAAAACCCTTGCAGTAGGCAGATGTTGGATTATTTGTCTATTAAGGAGGTCTCATCCTAAGCCCTAATACTTAGAGATTGTCTGAAGCCCTAAAGGATGAAGCTTTATTTTCATTCCAGAACTCTTCTTTAGTGTCTCACTAAGTTTTGCTCTTTGAGAGTGTTTGTTGTGGAGCAGTGGCAGGAATTGAGCTGTGTGGGCTCCAGATGTAGGTTCAACATTGTTTCCCATGCTGGAGCAACATGCAAGAGCAAAATCTGCTCAGAGCAACTGGAATATTAAACTGCTTAGCTGTTAGTCCCTGGCAAACATAAAGGAGCAAAACATAGCTAGAAAATTGCATTTCTCAACATTTTGGAAATTAAATTGATATTCATCGGGACAACAGAGGACATGTTCCTGACTCCAGGCTATCCTACTGCTAAACTCCAAATTCTTGCTACAAGACATGGAGATGTCTGGGCTTTTAGAAATAGTTGGACATACTTTTGTAATGGAAGAGCTTTGGCAACTTAAATATAGTGGTTGCTACTTCAGGCACAGATGTACCATGGGTAAACACCACCGTGTTTACAATGCGAACACAAGTTCATTGTCTCATGAACATGTGTGGTGACAACACTACAGCAAGGAGCAGGAAACGGATGTTAATGAGGCTGAAGACCCAAAGTCTCTCTGGACCAATTGCAAAAGAAACTTAAAGCTTCCCTTCCTGGCTGTCATGCACTGGAGCAGTCCTGATGCCTCTGTGGCTAGAATGCTGCCACTCCTGTCCATGTTGGATCTTCTGGTGCCCCACGGTGACCTGTCCCCCTTCTCTCCTCTTCCTCAAAAGGCCCACTAAAAGAGGTGTATAAGAACTCAAACTAACTCCATTAACACTACAGTACCTCACGTCTTTGACAGCTCTCTCCTTGAGCTCTGTATTACAGATCTGATTTATAATAGTTGAAGCATTGGGTCAAATTGTGTTCCTTAACATGGTATGAAACACCTCAAAAATTTTAATGGAAGTTCTGTATGTGCGGGAGAGGAAAAAAGCTTTTTAAAAAAATAATAAAGAATAGTTTTAAGTCCGAAAGCCTATTTACCTGTTGTCCTCAAGAGAAACTATAGATCTTCAAGGATCTCTCCGCACTAGGACCAGCAACACTTAAAGGTCAAAGAAAAGTCAGAACTGCAACACTAATGTATTACTATAGAACTTAAAGAAATATTCTATGCATTGTTTTTAATTCCTTATTACTCAAATTCCTGGCTGTACAGTGATCCAGTGTCAACATTTGGTTTGGCATTTAGGATTCTCTCCTAGGAAATGGGAAGTGTGGGTTCAATACTCTGAAGGCTTCTCAAACTCTGAGCCAGGAACTTTGTGGCTGTTCCTCTGTGCTTGATGTTTCCTACTGGCCAGACTTCAGGGGCTACCTGTTTAACATGTGGGCATACTGCACTGCCTAGAGGAGACAGCTAAGCTTTCTTCTTTGAGAAGAGAAGAAAGTTTGTAGCTAAGCTGCCCCAAATAACTCCCTGAGGGTGAGTGGACACCGAGCTCTCCCCACTGATTCTGCAGAAAAATGAAGCTCAGGCAGCCTAAATCTCTCTAAAGGCTCATAAATGCTGCAATGCCTAATTTAAATGCCTAAACTAGGAGGTTTGTCCATACCTATTTTAATCCTCTGCAGTCTCATGCAGATAGACTGTTGTATCTGTTTGCTGTGGGTTAACCCCAGTAGGCAGCTCAGCCCCACCCAGCCGCTCACTCACTCCCCCACAGTGGGACGGGGGAAAGAATCACAAGTGTAAAAGTGAGAAAACTCGTGGATTGAGATAAAGACAGTTTAATAGGTAAAGCCAAGCTGTGCGCCCAAGCGAGGCAAAATAAGGAATTACCTCACTACTTCCCATTGGCAGGCAGGTATTTAGCTATTTCCAAGAAAGCAGGGCTTCATCACATGTAACTATTGGGAAGACAAGCACCATGACCCTGAATGTCCCCTGCTTTCCTCCTTCTTTCCCCCAGCTTTTATTGCTGAGCATGATGCCACATGGCGTGGGATATCCCTTTGGTCAACTGGGGTCACCTGTCCCAGCTGTGTCCCCTCCCAGCTTCTTGCCTACCCCCAGCCTATTTGCTGGGAGGACACGGGGAGAAACAGAGAAGGCCTTGATGCTGTTCAGCAATAGCTGAAACATGGGTGTGTTACCAACACTGTTTTCATCACAAATCCAAAACACAGCACCATACCAGCTGCTATGAAAAAAATTAACTGCATCCCAGCCAAAACCAGTACCCTGTTTTACTAGGCCCACACTGTCACATTTCAAAGCCATTCTTTGCAATCAGGCAGATGAGAAAATTGCTAATTTTCTTAAGAAAATTGCTAATTCTTGTGAGCCGACACCTTAAAACCCTCAGATCTACCACGTGAAACAGATCCCTTCTTGTCCTGGTATACAAACATCTGCTTTGGAGGTGAATTGTGCTTTAAATTGATGAAAAAACCATTAAGGTTAGAGTGGAATGGTTGATACTGCAAATGACATTCTTGTTACGAAAAAGAAGAATATTGTTCTCTTTCACAGAATTTTGCTTAGGCAACACTGTGGATCCCTAAAGGTAACAACAATAACATGTGTTCTGCTTCACAATATGGCATCAGTGTTTTCATTTAAAAGTATTATTGTTTTTTTCCCCCTGATGAAGCTTACAGATATATTTTTGTTTGAGATGCTGTGGACTGAAGAAAGTGTTTATTATTGCAACTGTAACATGAAGTAGTGCACATTAATTTTTATGTGATCACATTTTGTATTAGTGATGAAGATGGAGAAGGTAGATGTAAAAAACTTAGAGTTTTTCCAAGTGTTTTACTTTATCATGGTATTGCTACCATTATGCTGAGAGGGAATCTCTGAATGTCAATACAATTCCAGTATTTCCTGTGTCAGCCTTTCCTCTAGAGTTACAGTATTCATTTGCTTCGTTCAGTCTTTGCTATTGAAGCCAAAAAACACAATCCTTTGTGCTAACTTATGCATGCTACCAAAGAGGATTTTAGATCACAGGACACAGCTGAAAACTGCAATCTGACTCTCAAGTTAAATACAAACAGAAATGGAAGAAATAAATGATGCACACATTTACTTGATGATCTCAGATTACTTTGTATTATGGTTCATGTGATATTTGTTTTTATTCCACATTACACACTATTTCAATTTATTTTTCATTATTTAGTAGTATTTTGTCCAAAAGTTTTTGCTATGTTGATAATTTAACAACTGCATTCAGTTATTGGGGATATGCATTTTAATTATGCATTGTTTAGGCAAAATGATATGAAGTAAACTGGAAAACATCAAATTGCTATGTTAAATGAGAGCAGACTACCTTGGCAAGCACATCCTTTATGTACAAATATAAACTTTGCTTTGTCTGTTTGGTAATACCTCTGCCTTTTTTAGTGTTTGGTTGCCAAGTTAGGCAAGTTAATACTGTACCAGAAGACTCCTCCATTTATTTTTAGTCCTAGGTTGAGCAATGTTGGTGACAGAAGAAATAATAGAAAAATTATAGTGATAGGTCCCTATGCTAGAAATTGAACCGTTACTGTTCCTCTGGAACAATTTAATGCCAGAGACATAGCAGTTGAGTACCCCAAGTCATTTTTAAAGGACAGTTATATGGCAAATGCTTAAAAAAATTTTCAAACACTTATTCCTGGTATGCCCACAAAATATTTTTTGTACAGTAACTTAGTAATTAGAAGAATAAAACCAAAAAGAACAGAGAAATCTAACTTTTGGATTCATACCGTCTACATATATTTGTGCTTTATTAGATAATGCCTAATTCATTTTCACTTGCTGGAGAAGTTTGAAATAGAGAAACTGATATTAGATATTAGTATATTAGACATTACAATATGAGATCCTAGGGTTTCTAATAAAATCAGCAACAAGCAAGCTAGCAACTAATCAATCCCTATTTTTCTTGTGATTTCATTGCCTAAATACACAGTTCCTTGGACTATCTGGGCTTCCCAGAAACACTCCAGTTCTACTCCGTCTTCTTCCCTCCCCTTAACGCTGAAACTGCATCCTCCTCTGCCGGAGGGACACACCTGCCTCAAAGCTATTACCACGTAACCTTTAACAGATAAAAATTTTCTGCAGTATATAATGAGATTATATATTGACATTTGTAGATTGCATTTCATTTGTACCCTCCCTTTCAGTCCACTTCTAGCTTCCTTGGTGACCCTTTCTCTGAAGCCAGGAACAAGTTTGCTGAGTATACTGGTCTGAGACTTTCCCTGTCCGCACAAGTAGAAATCAGGTATAGAGTCACACGAAGTCACAATGTAATGGACTTAATAACATTAGCTGGAGTGGGACTCATTCGAGTAAATGTAGCTAAAGCAGCTATCTACATCTGAGTAGTTACCCTAGGCTCTCTAGAGTCGGCGGGGAGACAAAGGCGTACATTAGAATATGGTTCATTTGATCCTAAAATACCTGTTTAAAATAAATCAGAAGAATTGCTCCTGAAGAGAACACAGAAAAGGTGCAGGTCTTTAACCCTTTTTTCCTATTTGGAAAGCACTCTCCCCAGAATGCAATGCAGGTACCCTTGCCAGGTGTTTATTTTGTGCTGTTTTGGCTAAACTCTGATAAATGCTCTGTACTTGAGAAGAAACGGATATAGCATAAAAGTTGTCCCAGCATCTCCTTATTCAGTAAATATTTCCTAAGGATGATTTATAGTTTCTCTTTGTACTAAGTGATGTAAAGGGGTCACTTGCTGGAAGAGCAAGAAAACTGGCCCCACTGACAATCAATACTGTTTTGTGGGCCCTTAGTAACATAAAGGGAGGAAAGGAAATCAGGGATTACTGCATATTGCACCTTATAATCCATATAAGAAATCACATCAGTATTTATTGGCAGAAAAGACTGGGTGGAGAGGAGAGGAAGATACTAACTGCAGTTATGTGAAAAACAGAGACGGCAATGTAGTCTGTGTAATGGTAGGCAAAATACTTGCTCTTAAAAGGAAATATTTTCTTAAATATTATAATAGCACCTTGAAAATCCATTCAGAAATTGGCTCATTGTTTCTCCTGATAACGACAAGTGGTAGGTCAGGTCACTGAGACAAAAAACTTACAGTCTAAACGATGGAGTCAGACAAGGGACACGTTTCATTCATCAGCGTTTCTGTCAGTTATGGAAATATCTCAAATGGAGAATGTTATCCATAAATAAGCACCTTCTGCTAGAATTCTCTGCTGTCTTTGATATGCCTGATAACAATTATGTGTAGCTATGGAGATCACCCAAAGGGCTGCAGAGTACCATTCCTACCAGTGTAAAACGCAGTGCCCTTTACAAATATAAAATAACATAGCTTATGGTACATCCCCTTCTTTTATGACTCTCTGTATAGGTGTGTAACTGTTGTGATTATGAAACTAGGTCTAAGCACACAGAATTTCCTTCTTTTCCTGTTTCATACTGTCTAGTAGTACGAGAATAAAATTAAAATGTTTCAATTATTTTGTTTGTGTGTTTTACATTGTGATCTAGTTGGCAAAAAACCTGCCATCTGACTGAATTAGTGAAAGAATAGAAAAGAACAGGATCCAACATCTGGCAAGACATAACTTGGACTTTCTTCTTGATTGTGTCTGCTTCAAATGCCAGGTGTCTATCACCTGGGGTGTAGTCTTACTTTGGCAAAGTAAATCTATTACTAACTCTCTGAAGAATGCCGTCTCTGAATGATGCCGCTGCTAATGGAACACTGATTTACTGCCACAACTGTAAAGAATCCTTTTTAACATTGTGTTACACTTCCCATCAATTTAGATCAACCAGACCTACCATATGTGAGAAGTTATCTGCATTTTTCTCCAATAAAACTGAAATGATGAAAGCTTTGCTTTCCCTGAGGTATGATCTGCTATTGGTAGCCCCATTGTTTTTTCTTTAGCCCTCATCTTCTTTGTCAGGGCTGGAGCATATTATTCCTGCAATGCTTGCCAGAATTCTATGGCTTATTTGTTGTTTGAGACTCACCATATGTGTCTTTGACCCCTGCCTAGTAGGCACCTTGGCTGCTTGCCAGTTTGGCACTTACAATTATCAGCAGTATGAATAGCTCCCTTGCTTCTGATTCTGTCCTTCTTGCTGTCATCAAATCACTCTTTAAATACCTTTCTTATTTTCTTTTAGATGCTTGTAAACGATCAACCTATTTTTACCATGCCTTTCTTGGCCAAGGTTTTGTGTCACACTGCAGGAAATCCAACAGCTTGATGTTTCCACTCCTAATGATCTGACTGCCAACTACCTGTGTAATTGCATGGGAACAATAAGGAGTACAGAAACATCTCTCATGGTAATGTTTGAAGTTTCTCTGCATATTACACAAATTTGCCTGTTCTCCCCATCTGGTAGGCTTGGTGGCATGACTTTTATGAGAGATTATTTATTTTAGTGAAAAGCATTCCTTTTGATAAACGTTTTAAAACCTTTGACCAGAATACAGTGTGAGCCAATGACAATGATAGATTCAGAGGAGTATCAGAATGATAAATCATTTGAAGAGACAGATGGAAAGCCAAAAGCCAGTCATGTGCAATTTCTATTCACTATCCTGATGTAGCACTAAACATATCTGAGTCCTTCCATGTGTTCTAGTAAACTGAAGTTGTTCCAAAATGCCATTGTTGAACAAAAAATATGCAGAATCAAAATAAGGAACAGCACAGGGCATACGAAGGTCCAGACCACGAGAGGCCCATGTGCTGTTACAGAAAGAGCTGCCAGAAGTCTCCATTATTCTTTACATGATTTTGCAAACATTTCAATCAGTAAATATACTGGTACTACCACTGAAAGTAGACACGGTTAAACAGCATATTGTACCATATCTACCTTCATGTTAACAGACAAAGTGGGGTGGAGTAAGTTTTTTAGCCTCTGCGAACAGAGAGCAGTATCAGCATGATCACACCTGCCTAAGACGCGCTCTTCATGGAGCTACTTTCACACTGTGCTGTCCCACATGACTCTTGTTTAGGAATAACAGTTTGGTTTAGCTCTAAAGCTTCTAACACACAGTGCTTTTTCGACAGATAACTTATCACGTCCTTCTCCCAAGAAACATGGGAGTTTCAGATGAATGTGTTTTATTTATACGTCTCTTGATTTTGAAGCAACTGCTTAAATAGAATTAGAAGCACCAGTTGAAAAATTCAGTGCTAAATTGGCAAGGGTGAAAAACAAATTCTGATCTCAGGGAGAATGAGAGGTACAACAGAAAAAAACAATGAGAAACTGTTGCATGAGAACCCTGTTTATTTGGGATTACTTTATAATGTATCACTGATATATTTTCCTTCTCTGCCCAACAACATTGGGATTTCAGATAAAGATGCTGCTTTTCAGCATATTTGGTGGCACGCTGAGTCTTAAAGCAGACTTGTGTCAGAAAATGTTCACAGTGGACTTAGCCTGGAAGAGCATGTTGAAGCTTTAAGCCCTACAAAATGGCATTCAATTCTGACATTATGTTTTTATGGTTATGCTAATAACAACAGTGACAAAGAAACAACCCTATTAGAAGGGACTTAATGTGGAGAAGATAGCAGTTTGACGGCTAAGCTACCTGCAGAGGGTTATAATGAACCTAATTTCAGAGGTATTTGTAACAAAGGTGATTAAAGGCAATATGAAGTTTGACTTCAGTATTGGAGTAACTTGAGAACAGGTCAGGTAGGTAGGAGAGGTATGCTTTATAGACAGACACACTCCAACTTCCTCAAGATTGCATTTTTCACCCTACTTCCAACTCACTACGAAATGTATAGAAAAGTGCTAAACGAAATTATTTACCTCAGTAAAGTGCTTTTCTCTTCACATGTACCAAACCATAGATAAACTGTCTATCTCACCGGGAGACAAAAGAGAAAGGCTTGATTTTATGGCCAGTCTTTGTATACCTTTTTCCCCAGCTTTACAGGTAACAAGACCAAAGCAAGTATCCAGAGTCAGCATTTAAGGGAAACTTAGTGGAATTTTGAACTGTGAAAATGTAAGAATTCCGAATTCACAAATATTTTACTGGAAGAAGGCAGAAAAGATACTAACTGACTCAGATCGCAGTCAGCGGCCAGATATGAAATTGCAGAGAAGCCCACCAGTGCTATTTTAAAATACATTTTAAAATATTTTCAATATTTTATTTCTGAAAAGCTGTCATTATCCTTGAAAAACAAAAATTTCCCAGCCAATCAATCAGCATCCAGTTTTGGTTTACAATGGCAGTCAGAAACAGGGAGGGTTTTGGATGCACAGAACAGCAAGCTTGAAATGCAAAAGAGCAAAAGGGTGCCTTGAGAGCATCACGTCTGCCCGGGAACGACTGAAACAGAGACTTGGCTGTAAACCTGATAATCTTTTGCAGAAAATGACCGAGGGAAAGGTTAGTGAATTTAACAAAAAATCCCCGATACCCCGGAAAAGGAATGATCCAGAAACAATTTCCAGTGCATACGGTATTTCGCTTGAGAGTAGTTTGGAAAGTTGGCTGACACATTGAACACTGAAGCAGATGACAAAATATAACCTGCTGCTTCTGAGAGCGCTGTTAAAACTTGAAAAGTATTCCATTTGCCATGTTCTAAGTTTCTGCTACCCAAACGAAAAGCATAAATGCAAGTGCGTGCAAAAAGCCCCTTGTCAAAGACCTGCTGCCACCTGAACGGCCGAGTGAGCCGGACAGGTTTTATTCCGCATTGTTTGCACAGCCCCAGGATCCCAAACAGGGCAAGCGGGCTCGCTGTCAAAGCAGCCCTGTCTCTTCTCCTTGCTCCTCTCTTCCCCCTCAAGCCTTCTGCCAAAAGCATTTAAAGCCCAGGCTGGGCCTCATTTCCCCCGGGTGTGCGGAGTGTCAGGAGGGATGTGGGGCAGGACGGCTGGCTCCCTCCGTGCTTGCACCCCCCCGCCCCGAGCTCTGGGCCCGCCGGGTCTCCAAGCCTCCTCAGAGGTTTCTCCCCCACCCCCGCCCCGCAGTGGCAGACTGCTGTGGCACTGGCCAAGCCCGCACCAAAGGCGGGCAGCCACCGCCAGGGCTCCTCTGCCGGGCGCCCTCAGCGCCCGGGAAGGTGAGGAGGGGGAGGTGAGGAGCGGTGGCAGCCGGGC
>WAAD01028664.1:15491-50181 GCA_013389945.1 Fregata magnificens
CTGCCCGCGCCGACGGCCCTCCCGCCAGCCGCCGCCGAGTGTGAGGGCGTGGGCGGCGGCGTGGGGGCCTCTCTCCCATCCCCACACGCCGCTGGCCCTTTCCTGGTCAATGTTTCAGAACACGGGTGGTTTTAAACCATCTGACTGGTAGTGCACACACAGGTGGGCGTCTCTGCTGGCGCTGGGGGCAGGATGAGGCAGTGTGAAATAAATCCACTCATCCGTGGCCCCCCCCCAGCTGTGTGAAAAGTCGTAAAATTGTAGGGTGATATGTATTTTGGCAAGGCCACAGTATCGCCCTTGCTCTGTGGGGTTTGTATTTCTCAAACGAGTGTGGTGGGCCCATCTGCTGTTGGGTGGAGAGTCACTACAGCCGTAAGGCTGCGGGCGCAGAGCCGTCAACTCCTCTGGAGCAGCTGTACCCTCCTTTTGTCCTGGGGTGCTCTGAGTACCAATGGGATTGTCATGGAGGGATGAGTGAATGTGGTTGTCTGTCAGATATGAACAGGTATGGAGAGTGGCTGGAGAGAGTGGGGAGTGGGAGAGGAAGTTAGATGAGGAGGCACATGGGCAGGTGGCCGAATGAAGACCATAGGCCGTGACTGTCCTAATCATGGCTTTAGGAGGAAGGAGAGGAAGGAAAGGGGAAGCTACAAGTGGCTTTTAGGGAGAGGCTGCATAAATCTGGAAGGACGTTGGAGGAAGATGTCAATATGAAGTACTCAAAGAAGGAAATAATTCTGAGCATGTCATTGCTTTTACTATAACAACGCGCTTATTGTTGGGGCATATTGTGTCTGAACTGTCATTCATTCAGAGTCTAACTCCAGTAATCAGTTGGTGCTTCAAACATTAAAAAACATAAGCCAAGCCTAGAATAAAATTGGTTTAAAAATCATGTCTTAAAACAAATGCACTTCTTGTTCATTGCATCTTTCTTCTGTTTTCTACACCTTTCAGATATACTGGGGGTACATCTTCCATTTTTCTCCACCATCTGGAAGTGAAATTTAATTATTAGGTAGCAATGTAACTTCAGAGGTGGGGAGATCATGAAAAATACAATGTTCTGAGTGCCATGAAAGCTGGCAGCATTGTAATTTTGCTTCAGATGATCCAGGCTTGATATCTCAAAAGCTACATATGTGGAATAGCCAAAGCAATGCTGTTGTGAGCACAGAGCTTTGTATAGGTAAGCCCCATACAGCTTCCAGCTATCGCAGTTCCCTGAGAAGAGTGTCTATCTAGCATTGAATTTTGGGGAAAAAATCAAACATAATTCCTTCAGTTGTTTCTGTAAAAGTGGAAAAATGTTTTCTTACTGTAAAAAGAAATGAAATAGAATGAAATGACTTTTATGTATTAGGCAAGAAGCAAAGCACTATAATCCTCTTCATGTGCCTATGCTACATTTTGATGCACCGTTTTCTTTCAAAAGACGTGAGCGTTTTTAAAAAATTCCTTCAAAATACCTCCATATGCCACTTGATTGCATCGGTCTCTGCCCCCTATCAGACAAAGCATCTGAAAGCTTCAAGGGCTTTTGCAACAGAGAGGGTTTGAAGTCAAAGACAAGCAATAATATCTTCCCAGAAAATTTTAGATTTAAAAAAAAAAAAAAAGGTTTCTTTATTGTAATGGATACCTGTAACTTTTGCTTCATTTTTGCAGTGCTCTTCTTTGATTTTCATCACCATTTTTTTTCCTCCAAGGATGCATAAAGATGTTTTCCTCAGTAAGCAGCAAACATGAGAATTTGCTGCTTATTCTGCCTGTGCACATTGATCGTAAGCTGCACAGTCTACTGAACCCATTGACATGTAACTGTTTTAACATTTGCTTCTGCGTTACCTTCCTGTGATTTTTATTAGATGATTTTATTCATTTTCCTTACTTTACATGAATCTGTTCAAATTTCCATTTTTCTCACGTGGATGCTTAAACAACGCATAAAGGTTTTCCTTATGCTTGAGTGTATTCTATACCAATCCTGTTCAAGAAAAAACTTGTTCCTCTTCATGTGATCTCGAAACCATACTGGCTCAAGTGATGGTTGTAAAAAATGGGTTTTTTGTTTTGACTGGTGTATGCAAGACAGTTAGGGGGGCACCACTGTAAACACATTAATGTGGGTACACCAAGAAATAAAATGGGGAAAAGGGTTTAAGGTGCCAGCACAGTTTCCCAGAAATAATTTAGTGCTTTCATGGCTGATGAAAATAAGGAGTTGATTTTCTTGCTGAAATCTTTTCAGGAGTTTTTCAGGATTTTTCTTTAAACACGAGCTAAAATGTAGGTGTTATTAGAGTGTTGCTACCACGGTTCTTGTAAAACTAAAATAATTCAATTTTGTGTAAAAATCCCAAATATATAAAAATTCAGTTATATACTGTGCTGACTAATTTGTAAAGGTCCAAGTTTAACCACTTGAGGCTGTATGGGAGGCAAAATAATAGGTCCTAGAGTGAGTAGTGGGATGTCTTAGCCTTTGTTTTCCCTTAGTTTTCCTGTTTCATTTAGCCAACAATTTTGTAGTATTTTTACAACTATATTTGACTTTAAAACATAGAGTTGCTTGAGGAGCAAAGTTATTGAAAAGGAGAGATGAAAAGCAAAACATAGTTGGGCTAATGGCTAGACAGAAAGTAAATAGAATTCTCTACTATCTATTAGTAGAATTTACTAATATCTATTTCACTCTTATTTAGTCTGTATTACATTAAAAAATTATTGAACACCTGGCTAGTCAATGGGACACCACATTCCTGTTGCAGTATCTTCATCTTACTCCATTTTCTTAATTTCTTAATCTTGTTTGCTTCAGAAATAGTCTAATGTTTCAGACAAGGGGATCCTAGTTCTGCTTCATTCTCTTAGCATTACCTCAGTGTATAGTGTTTTTATTAGTAGGTTTGATTAATTTAATATTAAAGATCTGGTTAATTTTACTAAATATGAGCTATAGCTACATGAGAATTTGTTAAAGCCATGGATTTATATCAGAACTGTAAAATGTGCTAGGATCTACCTAGAAAGGAGGTGGCAGTAGATGTTGCAGTATTAGGGAGATTTCCGCAGTGATCGAGATTGCTGCTGATGGTGACTCATGGCACTTGGCTGGAATTTGTAATGTACTTTGTGTTCTGTTTTGTAAAAAGCTCAGGCTGAGCAGCAGGGAGGACAGCTGGCTGTTCATCTGCTGCTGATGGTTGTCCTCTGGCTTAGCAGGAACCTTCTGGCTGTAAGGAGAGATGGTCTGAGAGCAGCTGACATTGGTCTCATCCTACAGACTTAATGTTATGTTTTCATGTAGGTTAAAATGCAATTTTAATGTATTAGGAATATGCTAAGGACACAGCAGGGAAGAGCTGGATGGCTAAAGAAGTGGTGTAAAAGACTGGGATGAAATTCAAGGATACAGAATGATTAGGCACTTTGAGACTAATAACCCAAACTAGAAACTGTGACATTATCAGTTAGAAGCGATTGAAGAAGAGAAGAACCTTGGAATACTCACAAATCGTAAGAGGACTATGAGCTGCCAATACAGTACAGCTGTTAAAAAATTCACATTAAGTCCTCGGATATATCAGATCAAGTATTTCCAGTCAAACAGGGCTATGTTAGTGTCATTGCAAAGGACTGTATCTGAGGCTTGTTCAATTTTGGTTAGTCACGTTCAAGAAATTGAATTCCAGCTGGGACAAGTTAGGTCTTGCACCACTGTAACGGTGAGGAAAATGGAGGTGAAAGGTAAAATGACTTTGGTTTGTTTGATATCTAGGGTTAAGACCTAGAGGATGGGCAGGCAGGGAGGAAAGAAGAGGAAAGAGCTGCTTAAAATAAAGGAATATGTTGCCACACACAAACGCTTATAATCTGTCTATATATTAAATATATAGTATCATATATATATATCAAGTGGTGACATTCTTTAATAGCTTTCTAATCAAAATAATGAAGGTGAATAACCTGTATGATTTCGGTTTAGAAAAAGGATTATATGATGTGGTTTCCATAGTAGTGAAAATGGTTGGATTCTTAAGAGGTTTTAAAGTTTATATGATAAGGAATAGAGGACTAGATATTTAAATGATGTAAAATAGAGACAATTCCAAATCCAGTTTTTAATTACATTGCGTGGCTTACAGTACTTTGGAAAAAGTAGAATTAGTTAAGGTCAGAGTGTCAACTTCAGTTTGAATATTCACCTTCTGCCACTTTAAATCTGTGCATACTATTCTACTCTACAAGAGGGTAGTGGCTAAGTAATAAGCATCTCTCTCTTAGACCCTTGTGTTTTAATGTACTAAGAAGTATAGTATATTAGGAGTGTATTAGGAGTTACATGGTTTGGTGAGGGCTGCCTACAACTACCACAAGCAAAGCAAAAATAAGTCAAAAATAAAACTCTGGTCTGTTGCTGTGCTGGATGTGGCTGTGACTCTAGGAGGTGTAAATCTGTCTAAATAATGCTAATATGTGCTATGTTATCTTGTAGGATTTCTGGCACAGATTTAGGCTGTCATATGGGATGTAATACCCAGAATTATTAACAGTTGTTCAGTATATTATCATTGGAAAGCACAGTGTACATTATTGTTAGTTTTATAACTGGAGAGGAACACAAATTCTACATGCTGAATATGTATAGTAACGAACAAAAGCTTGGGAACTCTAATTTAGGCAGTTAACTTCTGTTTCAGTGCCTAGGTTGCAATGATTTATATGCTACATGCCTAAATATCCAGACCTAAAACACAAGCCTAAGATTCCCTCATCTCCTCACTGCATGACACTCTTGGATCAAGAGATGCACACAAGTGTCTTACTTTTGCAGTTTTAATTTGCTAGTTCAGATTTTGCAATATTCTCTCATGTTTTAAACATACACTAGAAACCTCTCAAATTTATTTTTAAAGTAACTCAAGAATAACAACAAAAACCACAGTCCATATGACAATTATGTATATTTGTCTTAACCATTTCTTGTATTTGATGGTTGATTCTTGATTCAAATTACAGCATAAAAAATGAGGCATATGGTATTATGCTACCTGGGAGAAGAAGGCATGTCTATTTTATTTGAATCTTCTAGCTACACCTCAGAGCAATTGATTTGAGACATACTATGTTTCATGTTCTTTTTATCTCCACGTAATTATATATTCCAGGAACAAATTCACATTTGCAGGCTCTCCTTAAATAACTATTTAGGCTATTTTCATTTTTTATTTATTTAGTTTAAGAAATACTATAAACATTTGCTGTCAATAATATTGCAAATGTGTTAATTTATTATGACAATTACAATATGCAAGAAATACATCATAATTTACATTCAGGGCTTTTTTGATCTGCTGAAAATTGCATATAAAATGTATTTTTAATAGAGAAAAAAGAAGCTAGATGTCTTAACTTTATATTGCAGAATTCTTGTTTCTTGACTTTTTAAAAGTGTGACGTTATTTAAAGATACTTAATGAAATTGGTATAGAAAAAGGAAATTAATTGCATGGGGCAAAGATCTTTTATTCTTTTTTTTTTCTCTCTCCTTTACCCACCATTCTTACCTCATTCTGTGTTTTCATCCTGAACTTCCAAAGTATTTAGATTTTACATTGTCTTTCATGTAATTTAAGACTAAATAACTGATCACTAAGAGACTTTGAAATTCCTGATTTCCAGCCCGTCATATTCCTCTACATGTAGAGGCCTTGTCAATACAGACCTCAGTAGATGGATCTTTTTCTTGATGAGTACATCACAAGAAGGGGACTTTTTTTGTTTTGTTGCATATTGCCAAGCAACATTTACTTTCTTAATGTTCATAAGATGTAAAGCATACAAAGTTATTAATAAAATAAAATAAATAGAAGAATAAAGTAGAAAGGATTACTATAATTATAATTTAGAATTAAAGTATAAACTATTAAGTTCGTATCAGCTTGCTGTATCTTTTCTTGATGACTTTGGAGATGATAAATGATATTTGATACATGCTGACACTGAAGGTAGTAAATAAAACACAGAAACACACTCCCACTGAATTTAACTGGAGTAGAGAGAGTTCAATGCTGAGCTCTTTCCAAAATTTTCTTTGAAGTCAAGAAGAGTTTCCCCTTTAGAAGATCCAGTCAGTAGACTCATGCCAATTTTTTCAGCCAGGTATTCTTTATTCTGCAGAATAAGAGCTCAAGAACATTGATGGATAAAATGTTGAAGAGAGAAAGTCCGAAAAGGCTAAGTAGTTGGTTTGCTAAAGGTGCTAAACAGGATGTTAGAAGTTAAGAGGCTGATAATAATAATAATAATTATTATACTAGTAGGCTGATAATAATGGATTTGACAGATTGACCACTCAGTGGATAAGGAATTGGCTGGATGGTCGCACTTGAAGAGTTGCGGTCAATGGCTTGATGTCCAAGTGGAGACCAGTGACGAGTGGCATTCCTCAGGTGTCGCTGTTGGGACCGGCGCTGTTTAACGTCTTTGTCGATGACATGGACAGTGGGATTGAGTGCACCCTCAGCAAGTTTGCTGATGACACCAAGCTGTGTGGTGCGGTTGACACCCTGGAGGGAAGGGGTGCCATCCAGAGGGACCTTGACAGGCTTGAGAAGTGGGCCCATGCGAACCTCATGAAGTTCAACAAGGCCAAGTGCAAGGTCCTGCACCTGGGTCAGGGCAATCCCAAGCACAAATACAGGCTGGGTGGAGAATGGATTGAGAGCAGCCCCGAGGAGAAGGACTTGGGTGTGTTGGTTGATGAGAAGCTCAACATGACCCAGCAATGTGCGCTTGCAGCCCAGAAAGCCAACCATATCCTGGGCTGCATCAAAAGAAGTGTGACCAGCAGGTCAGGGGAGGTGATTCTCGCCCTCTACTCCGCTCTTGTGAGACCTCACCTGGAGTACTGTGTTCAGCTCTGGGACCCCCAACATGAGAAGGACATGGACCTGTTGGCATGAGTCCAGAGGAGGGCCACGAAGATGAGCAGAGGGCTGGAGCACCTCTCCTGTGAAGACAGGCTTAGAGAGCTGGGGTTGTTCAGCCTGGGGAAGAGAAGGCTCCGGGGAGACCTTATAAGCAGCCTTCCAGTACCTGAAGGGGGCCTACAAGAAAGCTGGGGAGGGACTTTTTACAAGGGCATGTAGTGATAGGACAAGGGGTAATGGCTTTAAACTGAAAGAGGGTAGATTTAGATTAGATGTAAGGAAGAAATTCTTCACTATGAGGGTGGTGAGGCACTGGAGCAGTTTGACCAGAGAAGTTGTGGATGCCCCATCCCTGGAAGTGTTCAAGGCCAGGTTGGATGGGGCTTTGAGCAACCTGGTCTAGTGGAAGGTGTCCCTGCCCATGGCAGGGGGGTTGGAATTAGATGGTCTTTAAGGTCACTTCCAACCCGAACCATTCTATGATTCTATAATAAAACGTAAGTTTGACCTAAATGGAGTCACTGACTTTTAGTTCTTTTGTGCCATTGGATTGTAAATAGTGGAAAGATAAGAGGAGCTTTTTAGTTGATACAGATTTATGCTATATTGGGCTTATTATGTGGGTTTAGAACTTTATAATACAGCTGGAAATGTTGTAAAGGATTTTGCAGATCTTGCTCTGCAAATTTGGGAATTAAAAAAACGCACAGGAAATTTCTGCTTGAACCCAACATCTGTTTTTCGCTGAGATCCCATTTTTGACTTGTCCCACCTCCACCTCCTTCAAAGCCTACATATGGGCACAGTGATGTTCATTTCCTCTCTTGCCAGCTCAAGAAAAAAGATTAATTTCAGACACCCCATGTGTCAAATCATCATTTTAAAATTCATACATCTTGAGATCATTCTTCTTAGTTCATTTTCTCATTGCCTTGGCTGAGAGTGAAGATTAAGTGATTTGCCTAAGATCAACTAGATCCAAATTTAATTCCTACTGAAATAAATGGGAATATTATCTTTGTCTCAGGTTTTAATAAGGATTTTATTTAGAATTTGTGGATCTTCTAGCTTCTAGTTTGGGTAAGGAAATCTCACAAGTGCCTTATAAGACTACTGTAGGACTTACCAGTTGGTCAGACATAGAAGCTTTCATACAGCAAAATATTTACTGCTCCTAATTAATCAAATTTTGTATCTTTGAACTGTCTGATGAGGTGACATAAATAGTAGTAACAGTCATCTCTATAGTGACTTGGATCACAAGTTAGTTTTTTTTTCACTTAGGCTTGACTGAAGAGTGGAATGCTGGGTACCTAGAATGAAGTTACACTTATTTTCTCTTAGTTTTAATGATAGGACCTTTTTTTGGTGTTTCAGAGGAAAAAGGTAGCTCTAATTCTTGCAGTGTCTGGGTTTGAAGATTCACTTGTTTATGAAAGTGTTTGAAATTCAGTTTCTATGTGAATATCACTCAATGAGAAACTGGTGCAGTGTAGGTACAGTCCAGATAAAGCTGAAATGAGTTCTTGTCACCCACTGCTCTTTCACAACATAAATATTTGAGGCATTTAACAAAGGTGATGATTCTTTGAAATTTTAGGAATTGAAGATTATTGAGATCCTTTGATGTGTCAAATGTGGAAGGAGTTATGTTTAAAGAAACTGTGGGGGACTTCAGGAAAGTTTAGTACTTCAGGCTGTGTTGAATTCTCTTCTATTATTTAGCGGTCTCATTCATTTAACAAAGGTGAAATATTTTCTTTAGCATTCTTCTTTTCCCCCAAATGTATATTTAAAAAGACAGATGAAGTGTGAAAGAGAAATGTGTATTAAAGATGGTGTGTGGTATTGTGAACTTGCTGGGGAATGTGTACCACCTTACAATGTATGCCAATGCACATCATAATGCATATGTGGACCTTGACATACAGTGTAATGAAGTACTATGCACTCAGCAAGGCTCATCAATTAACTGGACCTCAGAAAATGCTGGAACCGAAAAACAGTAATTTTAAGAATGGGAATAAAAAGCTATCAGGCACAAATTTATAGGAAAAGGTTCTCTCTGGCTATCTAATCCATCCATCTTCTGTCACATAGGAAAACTCATCAAGCTATTGAAACTCTGAGAAAAGTTGCTTTATTGGCTGATCTGGAATTTCTGAGATAAGAGCATGTAATATGAGGCCTGTAGCTCCATGATCAAAATTAGGCTTTCATACTGTGCTAAATACCAGTAAAGCTAACTCAGCATTTTTGCTTTTCAGCAAAAAGGAAATATTTTATTACTGCTGTATTAATGTACACTTGTATAGCCCTTTTGGGGCAGAAATGTCAAAATGGTGCACACACTTTAAAACTAAGTAGTGCAGTGGAGAGAAAAGTTTTTTTCTATTTTGTTTTTTCTATTTGTTTTTCTATTTCTATTTTTTTCTATGTTGATAATGACATAAGTTGTAATGAATAATAAAGAGTTTATTAAATATGAGATTATGAATCAGATAAAGACTTTATTTTTCTGACTATCTGGTCTTTTAATCAATCTCTCACTCCAAAGGAATCAGAAAACTGATAAATGCATGATTTACATTTCAGGAAAATACTTTCAGGGATAGTTTTAAGGGTTGCTTTTCAGTCTTAAGGTATTAGAGTTGGAAGTAATCAGCTCATGACTTTTCAGACTTTTGCTGGGTTAGACATAATAATTGCTGGCAAAGATTTCGATCATAGTTTGGGACAACATTCTAATGTTGCAAAAGATGAAAAAGATGCTGCAGGTGATAAGAAGGAAATTATACTTACTGTCAGAATGTTGTTGTAGCTGATATTATTTTTAGATAATTCCCTTGGTAAATGGAGATTTGCTTTACGGTTTGGTGTAAATGAGTGGAAGTTACTCTGATTGTTATATTACATTTGAATTTGTTATTTGGATTAAATATACTTATGGGAGTGATTCTCAACAGCTCTTGTGACAAAAACCCAGATTTATTACATAGAAAAACTGCTAAAAGGTGCATTGGTAAAAAAAAAACTGTGCTGGGTAGGCATTTCTTCTTTGTTTGGCTGTTTTTTTTGTCCACAGATGTTAGCTGTTTTGTATGGGAATGAAGGTGTTAGTTTATGAGTTTCTCGGAAAAAAAGTTTAAAGGCTTTGAATGCATGAGATGTGTGGACTGAAGCGCCAGAGGACATTGGTGGAATGTTAGGTGAAACCCATAGGGAAATAATTCAACAGCAGCATCTGGAAAGGAACTGTATGTGGCTTTAGGGTTTACTTTTAATGCAAGTAGTTAAGATGAGATTAAATATAGGTGTTAGTATGTGAGAAATGGGGGAGCAACTTAAGTGATGAAGGTATATCATGTGGAATACTGGGATTAGGAAAAAGATTTAACAGAATCCACAGCTGATCACAGCTGAATTTTTAAAAGCCTGGAAACATAATTTGAATTGAACTGTATGTTGGCTTCATATAAACCAAAACGGCTTACATGAAGAATTTATTGGGGAAAGAGAAGAGAGAAGATAGGTGAGTTCCTTGGCCCTGCCATGTCTCACTTTTGCCTGAATGGTATGAAGAAGACAGAAAGTTAAGCTACTAAGCCAGCTAGCTGTTGGCTATACAGAGAGGAATCAGCTGGTGATTGAGAATTTTCTGTTGTCTCCCTGCCATTTTTTGATATTTAGGACTTGATTCAATTGCCTAAGCACAGTTGTCTGTGGGATGCCCTAAGGTAGCTGAGATGCCTAATAGGGTTGGCAGATATCAAGCAGGATTTATGGGAGACCTGTGTCCTCTGACGCAATAGCTGGAAGTCAAATGCACTAGTTGCCTGTAATTAGCCATCTGACTTGTGCCCTTACTACTCGGCTGAGTTGTTTCATATGCTTTTGGCCATTGCTGACAGTGCTGAGAAGTGGCTTGATTCGGCTGGCCACACTTCATTGCTGATGCCATTTAAGATGCCCTATAATATCCTACTTTACCTCCAGCTGCCAAAAAAGACACAGGTCCTGTGTCCTACATGCTGTGTTTAGGGAACCTTAAGACATTATATGTGAATATATAAATTGACTATACTGGGATACCTAGCACACCTGTAGACATAAATGTGTAGATACCTAAGTTCAGTTGAATCCTGCTATTAACAACATTTCAGAACATTTTGAGCTTAGTGAGTGGTATGGCTGGATTGCCATTTAGTCCCTAAGTATTATTATCTGTCATCAGAGTTTCGAACAATCCTTTGGTCAAGATTATGTGTCACAGTAAAATGAAAGTACAGCTAACGGTAATACTATTAGATATTTTTTTTCCCCCCCCTATTTTGTGCTTAGTTAACACTGACCCACTGGTCTTATTACCAGTTTTACAACAACGCACATTTCTTTCTCAACTGTCGTACAACTTATCCAGAATATGGAGGCTGAAAAAAATCATCCTAAATGTGTGAACTCTAGAAGCGGAAGTAATAAAAAATTAGGAAATCTCATGATTCATTTTGCCATGACAACCCTTAATCCTCTCAAATAGTCTGAAGTGATATGATCCCATTTTGTTTTTGTCTTTGTCATAGTTTCTCCAGTACCAGTCCATTTTCTTCTGCTTCTTCCACTCCACTATTTTCAGGCTTGCATGATTAGAACATGTTAAAATCTTATTGCATTACAATTTAATGTAATAAATTGGAAATTTAACCAGTTCAGCAGAAGCTGTGACATATCATTATAATAGGAGTACTTTTTAATAAGCTCATAAAAACTGATAAAGTATTTTAAACATTTATTTTAAAAATAAGGCATTATATCTGCCTTCTAAATTTCATATTAGGAAAATTTTCAATAGCTTTAATTATTATCAGTTAAACGGGCAGAAAATGATATTCTTTAAATATGCTCACACTTGACTGATTCCATTGTGAAAATGGAACATTTTTATAACATCAAGAATGGCGTAGCATTCAAGATACCATAATTTCCTTCCTACTATTGGGAAATTATTATGATAACACTTTGCAGATGTTATTTTTCCAAAGAGCTTTATAAATTTTAAATTGTCCTGAAGGACGAGTTGCCAACAGTGGCTAAATAAATAACGATTAAACTACTGTCATTTTTATCAGTGTCTTTTGGGAAGAGAGCTATGGAAAACATAGTGGTGGGCCAGCTGTACTTGAATTAAATATTTCCTTGATCTTTTAGGCACTGTTTTTGGACACAGAAGGTGATTTTGATGACAATAATAATTGAGAACAGTTGATTTACTTCCANTCACATGTTGGTCTTGTAAGGATGATCATGCCTCTGCTTTTTCAATGTGTGTGGAAAAACACCACTCTTTCTGCCTTCTAGAATTCTGTCTTCAGTCTTGCCTGTAAAACACCATACACACCATAATACTATTACCATAAATAATAGTAAAGGAAAGTGTGGGAGGTTTTGGCTCCAGTGTCATCAGTATGCTGTTGATCTCAGTTCTCTGTATCCTTTTCATCCAGCCCAGATGGCAGAGTATAATTGCTTTTCCAGGCTTTGACCAAGATAGGGATATGGATGAAAGTGAGTTGGCTGCAAATCAACTTGGTTAATGGAGAAATGCTGCTTGTTAGCCAAGGGAAGCATTTAGGGAAATAGAAAAAGGTAATGTATACACCATGTCCTGAAAATACATTTTTAATTTTTGCTAAAGTGACTGGCTGTGTTGGCCTCTTACTAACAGGAGAGGCCTCTAGTACCATTTATTATTAATGATTCCGTTGTAACACAAGTCTAACTGTGGTTGTCTATACCTCTGCTACCACGTGACTCTAGTAATACATTCCCTTCATCGTTATTTTGCAAGTTAGACAAAATTATCTGTGACTACAGCACATCTGTCTCCTTTTAGGTTGCATGAACCGTTAGCTGTAATTGACATTTGTATTCAAACCTCTGCGATTTCACGTGCTCTACATTTGTTGAAAATAGTAACAAATGCTTTTTAGAAGATGGCAAGTCGTCAGTGATAATTCAGAAAGTTTCAGACTCATCGAGGAGACTTACTTGACAGATCTGGTCTATTTTTTTGTTCTGTCAGGTTATGAATTATTTTATGTAAAATACCGACATGGATACTAAAGAAGGGATTTCTTTGTTTTCAAAGATTGTGAACAGTCTTTGGGCTTGATTTTATCCTCCTGAGTATTTGTCCTATAATGCTACTACTTTTTTTCAGAGCATCCAACATCATAGCAGAGAATTGGATGTGGTTTGCAGTCACTCTTAGAACTAGCTGCTCCTTCTGTTAGACATTCAGTCCCCAGTTCCTGAGATTTCCTTTTCGAAGGGCTGTCAGAACAGCAGTCTTGGTAGCCTGCATCTGCCTGTGGAATTTTCTGATCCACTGGAGCTCACATTCAGCAAATTTTAAGCCATGACGACCAGAAATGTTTGCGTGACTCTCTACTGACATGTAATAAGTTGTTGTCCTTGGCAGTATAGTTAGAGTGTAGCATGGGCTGTCATGATTTTGATGATCACATTTTAAAATGAGTAACTTTATGCAATTCAAGTGTTCACATTTCTTACCTTTGCTTACTAAAGGGAAAGGCTTCTAGGTATCTGTAACTACCTTCACATCATAATCATTTTTATACATATTTTCCAGTGTGCTTTCACTGGCTTTGTTTAAATAGAAATATCAAAATACTTGAAGGACAATAAGATTCAAACCCAATAAAATATGTAAATTAATAAGACTAGAATGTTGATATTTATATGCCTATATTTCCCCTAAATATTTATTTCTAATATTTGAAATAATACTAGTAATTGTATTTTATATAATAATGATATTATGTATGTTTGTTCATGAATGTTTATATTTTGAATAGGTGGTCTTAATAGATTTTGCTCTTTACCGTTATGTCAGGTGGGAAATACAGCTTTTATTCATTTTCTATCCACCATAGCCATTATTGTGTACCTAGAGATATAACCACCGGTTAAGTTTTGTTCTATCATTTCACTGTATCTATGCTTTGCACAGTTTTGGGGGTTGAAAGCAATATATGAAAAGTTACAAACCAAGGACTTAATCAGAACCAAAGCTAAAGAATATAGGCTAGCAGTTCATGGTTTTATATACTGCTACTGGGAAGAACACATGCCCAGCATAGTAGTTAAGTGTAGCTCTTCAGTCTTGGAAGAAATACTGTTACATTTTGTGTTCTGTTCAAATAATGGAGAGATCAAGAAGAAAATCTAGTTTAAGAAGAAACTGAGAAGGTCATAAAGAAATACAGGATAATATTGTTGCAAGATCAGCATGGTAACTCATATAATTTGTTTGACTAAGAGTAGTAGTTTCAGAATGCATTCCAAACCCATGACATGATAAAAAACCAACGAGGAATCTTTAAGCCTGTTTATTGCTTCTGAACAATATTAGTGCACTTCCTCACGAAAGGGGAAAATGAGGAGTAGTCTAAGAATGAAAGTCAGTTTAGTCTTTGATGTGATATGAAAAGTACAACAGAAAACAACTTTCATCCTCTCATGTATTTAAAAATGTATTAATAAATTATTAGAGCTTATTCTTATGCTTTTAAAATAAAAGTGAAAGTAGGCACCTCCAAACAGTATTAAAATAAATGACTACCCTTTCAGTTAAGCAAAATGGAAAGAGCCAGAGTTTCAGTATATGTGTATTCATAGTTCAAGCCGAGTTCACTTGAACTGGTAATATGAGGCAAATTATATGTTGGAGGCAGCCGCAGGTTTTGTTTGCATCTCTGAGCGGCTAAGCACATCCACTGTAAGCAAAAGAGTAAACTGCAAATCATAGAAAACAATATTCAGCAGGTGTTTCACACAAAGTATGTGAGAGTTGACCTCTTCTGATCTAGTATAAAGGAAAATAGTCTTGAGAAGTGAGGAATTCCTTCTCTTACTCCCTCTGTTAGACTCCTGCAGAGAGAGATTATATTGATTTATTAACTCTGTAGCTCTTTTGGAAAATGTGCTATTTTGTGTTTGGCCTGAAAGAAATGTCCTTTCATGTAGAAAGGAGTTGTTTATTTGATTTGCTACATCTTGTTACATTTGCTAAGACCTGGGAGTTACTGCGTTGTGAAATTGGTTTGCACACTTAGTACTACTCTGGCGATTCTCTGTGCAGTAAGTGATGTAGCACAATTGCATATCATGCCTCAGTTTTCTCTTTTATAAGCGGAGTTGTATTTGTGTATCAGACAGAGCTCTTTTACTGTTAGTTGGATTTCGGCGTATTTTTTCGTGTCAAACCCTCGTTCATTGCTTGCACAAGACACTATCCTTTGGGATTACTCTCATAGTACCTGGTAGCTGTAGCCTCTACTGGGTAAGGAGGTGATGCAGCAGGATCAGAGAGAGTTAATGTACAAAGCACTAATTTTCTGATGTAGCTTATGACTGCTGCTGCTCTAATCTGGAGCATGTGATATTACTAGCCTCCAACAACAAGGCTTCTACTTACAGTGCTAGCCATTAACAACTACTGCACTTTCTTTTTAGGTACAACTGATAGAAAGTGGCAAAGAGAGGGACAAACAGGCTGCATTCTACTCCCAGCATGTATGACTTGGGGTAAAGAAATGCTCGAGGAGTATACTGGATGTCAGGGAGCAAGGATCAGATATTGCAATGAACTCTAGAATAAGAAATTTCTCGCAGTTCAATTGTCAGGGAGCAGCAAGGGCCAGCAGCTCCCTAAGGGAGGGGAGCTGAGGGTGGTAACAGGGCTGGCAGGTTACCGGCCAGGGTCCAGTCCCACAGTAGCTAAGTGAGGTGAGCAGGGTAGGCCTAGAGGTGGTAGTCAGGTTCAAGCAAGAGTCCTGGTCATCGGGCAAGTTTGTGGTGATAAGGGAGGTCCAAGGTTAGAGCTGGGAGTGCAGGTCAGTGAGTCAGGGTCAGGATTTGGTCCAGTGATGGTAATCAGGATTGGCCACGCAGCCCAGCGACCATCAGGCAAGTCCATAGTGGTGAGAGAAGTCCAAGGTCAAACTGGAAAGTCAGTCCATGGGTCAAGGTCTGGATCAGTGTGAATGCTCTGTTTACAGAGGAGTTACGGGAAAAGGAGGCGGCAAGAATTCAGTTGATCTGAATTGCTTCTAATACGTAGCTTGGGCAGAAGAATAGAAATCATACCAGTTGCTCTGAAGAGATGCTCCGAAACAGGAATTAGAATCCTCTTCGTTGGACTGATCCTGCTTAAATATCCATGTGCTACATGTTGCCTTTCGTATACTTGGAAAATTGTTGATGTGTAAGGTATCAGCTGCTGAGGGTATATTTTGGATTGAAATGATCTGCTGCAAGGGGTAATGTTACTTACTCTCTCCTATGTATTTATCTGTATTCCAGTTTTTCAGTGAGGAACAGCTTAGAGGCAAAGATGAAATGCAGCAGCAGGATGGATTGGGAATCATGTCAGCAAGGAAGGGTGAAAACTTTAGAATGACGAAAAGAATACATCACCTACTGAGCTCTTGGAGGAACTCAAAGGAAGTTCCTCCGATTTCTCTTGATAACTCATTAGATGATACATAGTTCGAGGCAGATGTCTGCTTGGGATTAAGACATCTGAATTAACGCATAAGTAGGTGTCTACAGCAGCTGAAGTTCCTGTGATAGCCAGTGCAGACCTAGGACAGGACTCAGTTGCCTAAGTATAGGTGCCTAGTGCCATTTGAAACACCTAGGATATATGAGACATCCTTATGTGGTAGGCATATCCTGTACATTGTAAAATGCACGAGAGAGCTATTTCCTTCTGGAGTGGCATTCAGTCCTCAAGCAGTTATACAAACCTGGTGATTGAGATCATCAGCCACTAGGTGTGAACCTTAGGATGACCTGAATTATTCTTTGTCTCCATCAGCCATGTTAAATAAAGCTCCTTCAGCTGCAATGGGAATTTAGATATCTAGCATGCCTTTAGACGCCTGCATAGGGGGAACCATTTAGAAGCTCAGTTCAGTTGCCTAACAGATGTGTTGTGCCATTTAAGATGCTCTGCAGTGTATAGATACTTGGTAGATTTGAACTCCATAGATTTGCAATGAGACCTACAGTAAATGGGCGAAGTGGGACCCATGCCCTTCCTGAGCAGTACTTGGAGGCCAGAACTCTTAAGTCATCCAGAATGACTCCAGGTACATATGCTTAGACAGCAGGAATGAGCTGACGTTTCTTAACCTTGAGCTGAATACCACTCTTAAACCTCGTCTTCTGTAGCTTTGGAAGACCTATTCTAAAGGATTTCCAAAATGAATAGTAACATATAGATGGTATTTTGCTTTTTTAAATTTATAACTGCATGTCCATGAGTAGTGTAGCTAAGAGTGTGACTTGAATTTTCTAGTTTTGTGTAAGAATATTATTCGTAACACAGCAACATTTTTTTACAATCTCTGGAGCATTCCCTATTAATGTCATTTGTTACTTTTTGAACTGTCAGTTCATCAGAATTCTGCTCACTTGATAGAATTCTTTTTACAAAATATTAATTTCTAATTTCTAGATAAAAGTCATAGTTTTTTCTTATTATTTGTTAGTTAATATTATTTGCACTTTACGACCTCTGTCTTTACCATTAAAGTTCTCTTTGTAAACAGGATTAGATGAAACAACTGGCCACTCCAGCAGCATAAGCATTTATAGTTTAGTTGAATTCCCCTGTGTTTAAAATCATATTTCTTCTGTTTTCATATGATTGACTTGTATTTTGTTGTAAACAGCCCTGCATCAGTTTAATAAGTGTACTAGCAGATTATATTAGAATTCAGTAATTAATGGAAATGACAGTAGGAATGTTAGAGCTATTACTTTACAACAGAAATCCCTGATATATGTAAATCGCTACTTTTTCATGAACTCACACAAGCCCTCTGATAAAAGTTGTAAGCACAATCAAATTAAATTTGAAGAGGTGGACTAAAGTAATACCTGTAGGTTTAATCCCCAGTATAAGAGAGACATAGACATACTGGATCAGACTCAGCAAAGGGCCATGCAGATGATTAATGGATTGGAGCATCTGTCATATGAGGAGAGGCTGAGAGAGCTGAGAGTGTTTAGCCTGGAGAAAAGAAGGCTTAGGGGGATCTTATCAATATGTACAAATACCTAGTGGCATGAATAAGGAAGACAAAGTCACTGACAGGACAAGAGGCAATGAGCACAAACTGAAGTACAATAAATTCCATTTAAAGATAAGAAAAGTCTTTTTTACTGTGAGTGTGGTCAACACTGGAATAGGTTGCCCAAGAGTCTCCATCCTTGGAGATACTCAAGACCCAGCTGAACATGGTTCTGGGTAACCTGCTTTAGTTGACCCTATTCTGAGCAGGGATGGTTGAACTAGATGATCTCCAGAGGTCCCTTCTGACCTCAACGATTATTTCATTTATTCCAGATAAGTTAACTCTGCATTTAACTAATTTCATTCTGTAATGATTTACTTGAACTTTATATTTTGCCCTCCTATGGGTGATCTCCAGTTGATTGAATTATTTTTTGAAGTAGGAAGTCCAAAACTAGACACAGTATTGCTACTCATTAAGTGGCAGGCTACTGTTTTATCTATGACATCCCTGTTTATAGCCTAGGATTAGATTTGCCATTTCATTTTCTTCTTTTTTTGTTTTTCTTGAGACCATGATGTTATTGACACATATTCAGTTTGTTATTCATTTTAATATTCCAGTCCTTTGCTGTAGAACTGTTTAGTCAGGTACTCTCTATCTTCTACTTTACAAAAATCTTTTTTTTAGGAATCAAAATTATTAAAATGGAGAAATAAGCATGATAGAATTTGTAAAGGACACCATGCAAAAATTCTTTTAATTAGTCAGTCAGCATCAGATACAATAAAGATAGTCCTAAGTGGTGTGTTATTTATTGCTTTTATTGAAATGCATCATATTTATTTCTCTAGTATGTCAATGGAATTTTGAATTCTGGTCCTGTTGTCTAAAGCACTTGCAACTCCTTTGTGGTGTTTCTATGTTATCATTCAGGTCATGAATATACAATGATATCATAAGAAAAATTTACTTAACGAAGGCTTCTCAAGGGCTGATGAGTTTTTTTGCTAGTCATGGTCTGTTCCTGGCTACTGTTCTCCCAGTGGTCGTGTCAGCAGCATACGGCAGAAGTTCTAGGACAAATACTCAGTTTATCTTTACTGAGGGATATTGACCAGGCGTGTCCCACTGTTTTCTGAATATCTGTGTATATTATTTATATCTCACAAGTGAATCTTCTCCATTTCCCCCCTAGTTAACTTGGGAATGAATATGTTTTATGTCAGCCTTCCAGCAGTGTGAACTATATAAACAAGTCTCTGCAATACCACTTCAATCATTATTTGATTATGTACTAAATTTTTAATTTCTTCCTGTTTATTTCCTCTATGTCTTGTAAAGTTCAGAGACATCTGTGTGTTCAGAAAGTTGACCACTGTTTTCTTTGTTCTCCTTCCAGCAATCGTATCATTTAACTCAGAGCCTTCTCCCAGTTTTTGGGCATTTGTCCATGTCACTGCACGTATACGTATGGAGTTATGATGCCACCTCCCTGCTAATCCTTGTTTAAAACTGCTCTCCTGAATAATTCTTCCTCGTACGAGATGGACCCACCTTTGTTCAGTTGTCCTCTGTGCCAGAACACCACCTTGTGGAAAAGGAAAGCAGAGCTTCATCTTTGCTTGGTTAGAAAGATTGAAAAGACCTGAACCTCCAGATTCTTCTCCCTCACTTTTGGGTCCTTTCAGTTGTTTTTGAGTAGCTCTGGGTAATATTTGCTAGTGCTATTAGTGCCCATATGAATGAGCTGCATGGACTAAAAATCAGAAGGCTGAATGAACCTCAGCACCTTTACTAGAAGTTCTGAAGCAGTGTCAGAGCTTAAAAAAGTGTGTTTATTTAATTTGATTACATTTATGGTTATGTTAAGAAGATTATACTGCTCTAATTAAGGGTTACTAGGATTTTCTATAATAAACTTGAATTTTCAGCTATTTATAACTCAGGGAAAATGTTTCCATACAGAAGTCTGGCATTCAGTGACTCAAGCTGAATGGTACGGTTTTCCTTTTTCTATTTTTTTTAAAGAAAGATTCTTTGGCTGTATTCTGTTTTGAGGGAGGCAATTTTTTGTGGTTTTATATGCTTTTTGTTCTCCCTTGGCAAGGCTTGATACATGGAAAAAACAAATTTTCCAAGCTCTTAGTCTTTTGTGTCAACTATTTCCTTTTTGATATTTCAAACATTGTACTTTGGTAGTCATTACTTTTTAACAGAGCCACTATATAATTCAATAAGCAGTCACCTCTAAATATCTACCATAACTACTTTTTATACTTTGTTACATGAAAATACTTCATACAATACAATTTAGTAAATATTTTTTCTGAAACAAAGTTATTTACCTGACATATTTAGTGTTTAATGTAAGTATTTGTGTATTTATGTAAGGTTCACCTTTTTTGGATTCTCTTAAAATAGAAAACCTATTTTTCATTTTTCTATTTATATTTCCTATTTATTATCTGTAGGCTATTTAATACCACACTTGAAGGTGTCAAAATTCTCTAAGTTTGTCTCATTGTTGGTTCTGAAAATCCTTCCTTTTACCCAAGGGGATGGTGCACATTTGGAATCCTCCAGTTAGAATTTGGGGAACTCGATCCCTCAATTCAGAAGGCCCGAGTCCTGGTTAAGGTCTAATGCCATCCAGATAGTAGAGAGAGAAGTGTTTAAACTCTGCATAAGTTCTTAAAGAATTCAGTCTGTTCTGCGGATTTGAAGCTTGCCTAGTGAATGCAGATGGCATTGAGCTGGGCACAGAATGTGACTGGTGGCTCAGATGGCTTCTTCAGCTGTGTTTCAAGTGATGTCCAAATATACTGCAGGCGTGACACTGTGGTCAGAAGACTTTCCAAAAAAGCAAGGAGTCTCTTTTTTCTTCCCAACAACATTGTCAAGTATGTATCTCCAACTTCTTGGAAGAATGTCCTAACAGCTAGTTACTGAGTATTCATCCATAGGACAGGTGAGATTGAGGTGAAGAGGTACTCCTTTCCTCCTCTGACTCAACTTGTGCCACAGAATGCAAAAACGCTAAAGTCATCTTAGTAGAAGATGGTACATGTACTCATATAGTCTGTGATTTGTTTCTGAGTTATATCCAGTGATTATGCACTGTAAAATGCAGAAATAGTACACAGGGGCCTGAACCTAAGTATTCTGCCTCCCTTTTACTTGCTTTGCATCTGAGCTTCAGCAATGCAGCAGAAGAGAAATTATTGGTTAAGTTAGGGAGAAGGATGATCAGAACAGGATTTGTGAGATGAATAAGAAGCTGGCTGAGAAGGAAATAAGAGATAATATTGAAAGCAGATTTATTAGACCAAAGAGACATTGCTGGTGGAGTTCCTCAGGTCTTTTTTAAGACGTGTTTCTCCTATAGCACTAACCGAAATTTTTTGAGATAATGTATCTTTGTGGTAAAATAAGGTAATCATGTTAGTCCAGATGTTTTCACCAGGAAATATCAAGGTGGTAGGATCTGCTGATGACAGAAAGACGGGAGACATTATCAGTACCACACTGGATACCACACAGGAGGAACTGAGTGACCTTGAAGACAGGAGCAATCAATGTGCTATAAATGAAACTAGATGAAATTCAATGCAGAGCAAGACTCTTCTGGACTAAGAACCAAGATGTTTATTCGAAGCTGTTAGTTCATCAGCTCAAAGAACATAAGGATTTGTCTGTAGTACTGCCTTGAATTTCCACTGCATGGCCCTTGTGAGAACCATCCCGTACATGGTTTTCAGTGTCATGTTCAAGCACAGTGAATTGGAATTGAGACTGACTAGTGGACAGGAAGACTATAGAGAAAATCAAGGGATGGGAGACCTGGACTATGACTCAATGACATTATATGCCTGTAATATCACAGATGGAGAATAAAAATCGATACTTGAATGCCTTTTGCAATGTCCATTCCAAACCTTTGTCCCCTACGAAATCCAAGGGCTGCAGACATCCCCTGAATGGCTGTGTGAATGGCTACTGCACATACTGTAGTTGTGTGAACTGTTCTGTAAAGACAGGTATAGCTCTTTGATTTCAACAAAAGTTTTACCACAGTAGGAACTGAACAGAATTTACAGGCTTTGGCCTAGAAGTTGAACATTTTTGCCACCGAAGTTTTATGGACATTTTTCATGCTCTAAATTAAGCTTTGGTTCACATAATCTATTTTAGCGCTTTTTTTTTTTTTTTTTTTTTTTTTTTTTCCTTCTCCTCAGTCACAGCTTTACTCATAGTGCAGCTGTGGCATTTGTCTTGTAACAAGAACGATCTGATAATCATGAAATAACCCAGATTTATGCCTGTAGTGCTGAAGCGGTGCCATTTTTGTGAAAATAACTTAAAAAAAGTGAAACAATGTGCAGCAGATGTGAAGGTTTTACCTTCCCATTTAAGTAGGTTTATACTGTCAGCGAGTGTGGGCTTAGCACAGCCTGACAGAGTTTTAATTTACCAGATGTTTCACGTGATCAAATAGATACTATACAGCTGTTTCCCATTCTTTTTACTGGGCTCAGATAAATACACAGTAAATGCTCTGAAATACGTTTATTGTATTTTGGCTAGTGTTGTGGCTGTTGCTGCAGAGAACTTACTTTTATCCACGGGCACCAAGAATGTGGGGAGAAACCAAAGGTGCTGTAGGAATGCTCATTTTCCGTTACTGTGAGGAGAAATTAGCGGCCGTTTGGTTGAAACAACCCTGATGATACTAGCCAGGGAGGGATGAAAAATGGGTTTTTCATCTGGTTGTGGATGATGTGAGATTACTGGCTGTATTTATGCACTGCAGAAGTGATTTCTGGTCTCTGGGAGAGCTGTGACTCCCACAGGTGGGAGCTGTCCCCCTGGGCTGCCAGTGTCGTCCTTCCCGTGGAGTTTAACTCTCAGGGGAAATGGTGGGTGCAGCGGGAGTAGCTGTCTCACAAGTAGCTTGTGCTAATCCCAGCACAGGCTTTCAACGCTGGAATGGACACACCGGGTTGGATTCTGTATTCAGTGCAATACAGAAACAGGACATCTCCAGAGCTCCTGGTGGGGCAGCCTGCATCCCTCCTGTCTGCTCATCTAGGTGCTGGCAGCATGCCCCAAGTTGGCCATTTGATTTGTTTTTTAAAGACACACAGCTTTTTGGGGGTCAATCTGAGCAACTGCTCTGAACTGTTTCAGGACTTAAAGGCCCAGGTTATGTTAACTGCCACACCTGTCAACTTGATTCAATAACAGAGCAGCTAAACAATAAAAAAGGAAATTTCATTTCCCTTCACCTGCTTTTCTGCTCTTGTTTCTCCTTCCTCCCCTCCAACTCCCTGTGCTCTCCTTAGCCCTTTGACCTTACTGCCGCCTTCCTTCCCTCCTTTCACTGTCAGCCTCCTGCCTTTCCAGATCTTCCCTTACACCTGGAAAATTCTTCTTCTTGTCTACCAGGGGCCTTCCTTGTTCTCCTTTAAATCCTACTTTAAAACCTTCATCTTCAGGCAGAGGAATTACTTTCATCTTTCATTAATAATCTCTTCAACATTTCTTGACTGCTCTGTTCTTTTCAGATTTATAGCCTGGTCTTGCAAACATTTACAGAGAAGTAACTGTTCAGTTAAATTGAGAACATTCAGTTAGAACTTTGGAGGACTGGGTCGTTCGTTGGGAAGCTTTTTGAAATGGGAATATTTCTCACTCTGTAAAACACAATGTTCATTTATGGTTTTATGTACATTTTTATAATAAACATTTGTGGCCTCAGAGGAGCAGTGGAACATGCATGCAGATAACTTCTGCTTTTAACTTTTATTCCCTAACTCAAGGTGTGGAACATGTTCTCACAGATTTTTAAAGGCAGTGAGCAAAGTTAGTGTTGACAATATGACTTTATACCCAGAATCATATGAAAAGACAAGTACAAGGTGTGCCTTCGATCTTAGTGACCTTCATTGTTTTGTGTTTCAGTATTGATTTGTATTTCAGGAATCTCAAGCATCTGGACTGCCTGAGTACATAAAGATTGTAGAAGTTGGGCCAAGAGATGGATTACAAAATGAAAAGGTAATTTTTCTCTTTTTTGGCAGTGTGTTTTGACATGGATATCAGCATTATTTTCATTGTGTAAAATACATATATCCTGCTAATTGTGTTTCTTCCATTTTGTACTATAAATATATTTATTGATTTATGTGTTAATAACTGTCTTGTGTATTAGAATAAGGGTATATTACTATTTAACCAGATGTTAAATCATATAATTTCTTGCTATACTTGGTTAACTAGCCTTTCTGTTACTCTACTGCCATTTTTCTCTCTGGTATTTGTCTTGTCAATCAATCACATTCTGTCATGACATAACTGGTAAATGCCATGAAACACCGGCTATCTTCATAATATGTGTTTGTGCTACATGTGCTACTATAGTAGAAATAGTACAATAGGTTTTGTCACACTTTGCACTGAACAGGCATGGAAAGAAAAAGAAATTACTCTTCTGAAAATATTTGCCTAAAGAGTTGGTAGGAAAGCATGGAAGAAAATTGAAAGAGACCATAAAATAGGGTACATGTATGAAAACAATCATCTCTTTCCACAAACAGGAGGATAAGCTTACATATATAGTTGTTACTGATATCAAAAGTGTTAATGGTATAAACAGAATAGGAGAATTACTCTGCCTCAGCTATGGAGCTTTTTTTTTCATTTTTCTCTGGTTGGACTATTCTGTGGTACTATTTCCTTTGTCGCTTCTTTGCTAGGTTGGTGTTTGGTTACTAACAATTAGTGAGGCTAGTTCTATAACAAATTACATGGAAGTGCTTCCTCATTCTTTTGTGGTGGACAAAAAATGGAGTACGATCATGTATACTGCCTAGTCCTTTCCTTGTGCAGTAGCTTCCTACTGTCATGAAACAGTATAGTTATGGTATAATGTACGAATATAGTTCATTATTAAAAAAAAAAGTATTGATTATGTGCTAAGAACATTTCACTTACTGTCCTGTCCGTAGGTGATAGTCCCAACTGATATCAAAATTGAGTTAATCAACCGGCTTTCCAGAACAGGCCTGCCTGCAATAGAAGTGACCAGTTTTGTTTCATCCAAATGGGTGCCTCAGGTATGTAAAATCACCACCATTCAGAACTATTTCAATTTAAATGCCATTCCATGCAGTGAGTTTTCCAGTAGTATAGCCTGTATAATTATACAAGAAAATGGAACAGAAATAGTATGTTGTTTATTTGTAAAATTGGATGCTGTTGTCAGACACCATTTATGCAGTTTTCAAGTTTTATGCTTTTATTCAGGTCAGCTGAAGTTGGGCTAATAATTAAAAAGTAGTCAAAATTGAAGAAAAGCCAGCAAGCTGTGCAGAAAGTTGGTTAAATCCCTAACTCAGCAGAGTTAGGGAGCAGGTTGCTCCAGAAGGGAGGGGGAACTGGAAGCCAAGCACAATAATGAGGGGAGAAGAGGTTTTAGCCCTGTTGACTAAAGGGCAGTCCAACAGTCTGTGAGAGCAGAGCAAGTCTGCTGAGGTACTCAGGTGAGTGCACAGTCATGCAGCAGGTCTAGGGTCAAGCTGGGAAGTCAACTCTGTGAGACATAGTCAGATTCAATCAGTAAGATGCATGGCCAAGCACACGCTTGGCTGCTGCTGTGCAGCTGCACTGTTTCTCAGGCAGGGAGGAAGCATGAGAGTGTCTCAGCTTAAAATTTTCTTCTGAGTGAAAAGGGAGGGTAGGCCATGTTAAGACTTCTTAACAGAGCTGTTTGGGGGAGCCTCTGCTGATCTGCTTTCCAGCTTTTATTGAGCTCCAAGGCTGATTGAGGCTTCTCAAGTTGCTGTCTTCTTGTCAGTGAGCTGGCTTTGAGTGGAGGCAGCTAAACTCTGAGAAGGGGAGCACTCTGGGCCCTGATCAACAGAAATGATAGGAGTACAATTTGCCATGGTTACTACATAGGGTGTGAGAAATCTTAAATATTGTCATCGCTCTCCAAATATAAATAATTTAGCAGATGATTCCCTATTTATCCCTTGCAGCACGAGGGTAGGAATTTGCATGAGTGTGTATGTGCGAGGGACAGCAGTAAATGGGGAGTGAAGGAACTGGGTCACAGGACTGAGTGGGGATAAGACACGTGGGGACAACACATCAACCCTCTGAGTGAACGGCAGCTGGGATATAGGATGCTGAGTGTAGACATAGTGATAAAGATTTGAGCATATGAAGCTGTCGGGATGCAGAGTATTGAGTTTGAGTATCCAGGTAAACAGACGTGGGGCTGACCTCTGGGGAACAGTGATAGTGGAGGGGACTTCCTGTGGAAGCAACATCAGTTCAGAGACCTCAAATCAGAGAAAGAGAATCACAGAATCATAGAACCATAGAATCATTAAGGTCAGAAAAGACCTCTAAGATCATCAAGTCCAACCATCAACTAACACCACCATGACTCCTAAACTAGGCCCTGGAGTGCCACGTCTATACCTTTTTTGAACGCCTCCAGGGTTGACGACTCCACCACCTCTCTGGGCAGCCTGTTCCAATGCCTAACCACGCTTTCGGTAAAGAAATTCTTCCTGATGTCCAATCTAAACCTCCCCTGACGCAACTTGAGGCCATTTCCTCTCGTCCTATCGCTAGTTTCTTGGGAGAAGAGTCCAACACCCGCTTCACTACAACCTCCTTTCAGGTAGTTGTAGAGAGCGATAAGGTCTCCCCTCAGCCTCCTCTTCTCCAAACTAAACAGCCCCAGTTCTCTCAGCCCCTCCTCATAAGACTTGTGCTCTAGACCCTTCACCAGCTTCGTTGCCCTTCTCTGGACACGCTCCAGCACCTCAGTGTCCTTCTTGTACTGAGGGGCCCAAAACTGAACACAGTACTCGAGGTGCGGCCTCACCAGTGCCGAGTACAGGGGCACGATCACTTCCCTACTCCTGCTGGTCACACTATTCCTGATACAAGCCAGGATGCCGTTGGCCTTCTTGGCCACCTGGGCACACTGCCGGCTCATGTTCAGCCGGCTGTCGACCAGCACCCCCAGGTCCTTTTCTGCCGGGCAGCTCTCCAGCCACTCTTCCCCAAGCCTGTAGCGTTGCATGGGGTTGTTGTGACCAAAGTGCAGGACCCGGCACTTGGCCTTGTTAAACCTCATACAGTTGGCCTCGGCCCATCGATCCAGCCTATCCAGATCCCTCTGCAGGGCCTTCCTTCCCTCGAGCAGATCGACACTCCCACCCAGCTTGGTGTCATCTGCAAACTTGCTGAGGGTGCACTCAATCCCCTCATCCAGATCATTGATGAAGACATTGAACAAAACCGGCCCCAGAACTGAGCCCTGGGGAACACCGCTCGTGACCGGCCGCCAACTGGATTTAACTCCATTCACCACCACTCTCTGGGCTCGGCCATCCAGCCAGATTTTTACCCCGCAAAGTGTATGCCCATCCAAGCCGTGAGCTGCCAGCTTCTCCAGGAGAATGCCGTGGGAGACCGTGTCAAAGGCCTTACTAAAGTCCAGGTAGACAACATCCACAGCCTTGCCCTCATCTACTAGGCGGGTCACCCGGTCATAGAAGGGGATCAGGTTGGTCAGGCAGGACCTGCCTTTCATGAAGCCATGCTGGCTGGGCCTGATCCCCAGGTTGTCCTGCACCTGCCTGGTGAACTCACTCAAGATGAGCTGCTCCATGATCTTCCCGGGCACCGAGGTCAGGCTGACTGGCCTGTAGTTGCCCAGATCCTCCTTCCAACCCTTCTTGTAGACGGGTACGCAGGGCTTGTGCAAACTGGGGAAACTTCTCTACAGAGCTCCCTAGCACCAAACCAGGGGAGTAGACTTCCCAGGCATAGGGGTTCTGTGGAGTGTCATGGAAACTTGACTATTCCCTGAAGCCAAACATCATTTTTTATCTGCTGCACTTGGCACATTTCCGTGTATCTATCCACCATGAAGTCCTCCTTTTCCAAACACTAATGTCATAAATATACATACACATACAAACACAAATACACTTACATGTTAAGGATTCTAGTTAAGGAGAGATGTTGCAGATTCTATCCTGATTTTGAATTTGCTCACAAAGGGGTGGTGACTTTCTGCAGTTAATAATATAGAGAAAATTCTTTACAATCAATGTTAAAGTTGTGCTGTGGAATGGAAACAAAGAAAGTACTAGTGCATTTTATTTTGCTCTTTATTTCTGTAAATATTCAGTTGTAACTACCAAATTAGGATGGTGACACATTATTTATATAATTTAATGTTGTTCCTACCTCTTTTGTACTCTTCTGAGAACTAATAGTCATCGATGTAAAAAAGAAAGGTAGCATACCTTTTTTTCTTTTCCCCTAAATGAAATTTCATTTTCCACATTTGGAAGCGTGTTTGGAAGATCTTAAACTGGCACTTTTGTGTATGTAGTAGTAGTTAGGCATGTTACTTATTTTGCAGATCTAGCACTCTATCAGCAGCCATACTGAGTTTTGATGAATCGTAACAATTTGCTTATTATTTTTCCAAAATTAATTTTTACATTTGGTACAATTCAGCAGAAATCCCAGCCTTTCTGAACTCAGCAGCAAAACTACATTGGCATTAGGATTGCCAGGTTTTCATCTGAGACTTAACACTGCAAATTCAGGCTTAGTCCTGAAGTATACTATGTAGCTCCTGTTTGTGTAAACTTAATCATTCCCTGCAAGTAAGGAAATAAGTCAATACTTGTCTTTATCATTTAAACTCATTTTCAAGAAATTATGCACTTGTTCGCACAAGAAGCATTTGAGTACTTATATGTTTAGTAAGGACCACACAAGATATTTACAAAGTAAAACATGAAATTAATCGATTTGAGAAAGTACTTCAATTTTTAACATTGTTTGTTGCACATCTTCTGTCAAAATGTATATAAAGTTTGTCCTTTTTAAACCAAGAATGCATCCTGGGCCTGGACTGTATTCCAAGCTTTCCTCTGAGAAAAACATGGTATGATCATACTTTTTCTTATTCATGAGTTTGCAGAGCAAACTGGCTGTACAGCACTCTCAGAGGGACTCCTTTGATTTATTTCAGTGTTCCTCGGATCGCCAGGGAAGGACCTAAAGGAAGGGTAATAGGAAAGGGGAAGAGAACAGCAACAGTGCAGAACTTGTTTGATGTCAGTACAGGGGCAATGAGTTTTCAGATTGTGTCTGTTAAAAGCGGCTAGGCTAAGTTTTTCCAAGTGCCATCAGACAGCAACAGAGAATAATGTAGGGGGTTTTAAGCATTGGAAGGAAAAGTCTAAAGGAAAGGTGGATTTCTTCCTTTCTTGTTTAATTATTTCCTTTTCCTGTGAGCCGTTAGGGGTGCCAAATTTAGCACAGGTTTGTCAGTTTTGGAAAAAATGAACAATCCCTTCTTATCTTAAATTCATGTCTGAATACTTTATTTTAATGGCTTAATTTGTGTTTAAAATGTTTTTTATTTAAAATATAACATTGGGTTGCTTTGATAGGGAGTGCAGTCTTGACTTTGTCTTTTCCTTGCTCCTTTCTTTTTTCTTTTCATAGGTCATGGGAATAGAATTCACGGTTGTGTTTAGATCACTCATTCACTTATTTCTTTTTTTAGTATTTTAAAGCTCTTTTATGGTTTCCCATCCACTGCTTTTTTTGGCAGAGATTTTTTTACTGAAAAAAGCTAAAAGAAAAAGTTCCACAGTAGCGAGGTGCCATATAAAACAGGATCCCACACCTATAACCTAAACGGCCAAAAATTATAAATACCTGCCATTAGAAAGCTTATTTTTAAAGAAATTTGGAAAAGAAATATTTTATTACAATTTAAAATCTTACAACATGCAATATGTGTTAAAATGGGACTTTACTTACAGGAAAAATAGTAATGGGACAAATGTAATACATATAATATTGTTTGGACCTGGCAACTTTATACTGGTTGAAAAAGTGTCATTTTGGTTTTCTGGTATATTTTAAGTCAGGCTATAATTCTAGACTGTGGAATTAGTTCCAGCATTTGCCATTTAATGAATCATTTGGTTTCAAACATACTTCATTGTCCTGAGAAATGTAGATACTATTTATATTAAATTAAGGAATGAAAAATTGTTCTTAAAAAACTAAGGCATTACCCAATGGTTTTTTGTGAGGTTATCATGTATGTTAGGTGGTCACACTGATTTAGTTTTTGTAGAAGCAATTACAAAAAGTTGCTTTGTGCCATCACTTGTTTCCTGATGAGAAATGAGTTGTGTCTGACTATAAGACACTTTTCATACCATATATCCACTTCCTTATAGATACACATTGGGCTTACATTCGAGGAGGCATACATGCATTTTTATGATATTTTTAATCCATTCATTTTCATAGTAGGAAACCAGTGACAGGAAGATTCCAGGTTGCCAGTAGTATTGTCATTTAATAATCTGGTATAATTTAATATCACATATTTAGAATTGTGATACTGCAAAGCTATCAATAAGGTATCTATTGAAAATAAGGAGTAACAAAAGCTTTGTAGTTCATATATCTTTTCATACAGTACTCCTCAAATGACTTTTCATCAGTGTGGAAAGAATCGGAAATCCAATTTAATATTGTTTGCTTGGAAGATTTGCTTTTGTGAGAGCTGATTTTAAAAGCATTTAAAATACACTATTCATTTTTTAAAACTCAAAGTCTGTAAGACATGAAATATGAGGGATATGTTTTATTAACTGTATTGTTTTCAGGCATGCACACCATTAAATAAACTGATTTTTCCTCCACTTCTTTCAAGAAAATGTGCTTGTCTGAATAATCTACAGTTTATTACATGAATAAGTCTTGATTCATCTTCTTGATTAGTACATGGAGTATATTTAATCTTGAGTGAGAAAAGTGTAAGAATAACTTAAAAAGGCAGAGTTTCTTTTGTGAGAGGAGACTAAGGAAAACAAATGCTTGAATAAAGTAATGGTCTTTGGCCTTTGCTATAATAAAGAAGTATTTTCTTCTCTTGAAAGAAAATTCTAAGTATATTAAAATGTTACACTACACAGAGAACTGGATTTTGCTGTATTTTTAAGGATGGACTTGTGATTAGTCTTTTCAAATACGCTGATTACAGTGTTGAGTAATTCAGGTTCACTTACGCTTAAGATTGTGAAGTCGCATTTATCAGAGTGCTGAAGTTGTCAAGATTTGGATGGTTTTAAAATGTCAGTTATTCTGTTAATTCCACCTGTTGAGTCCACTGAGGTAAGTTTAAAGTTGCAATAACAGTTGATGATCAGCATGATCACAAGTCTATCAATTTATCATGCAAATTATGTTTTTACAGATACACACAAAAAGAAGCACCGTAGAAATCTTAGCCCCAATTCTATATTCATATAGAACTGGAAAGCTTGCAACTCGAATACTCAAAAGTTAAGAAATCCAAAAAAAGAGTGCTTGTACAACATCAGTTTAACCCTTTTGTTGTTACACTTTTTGTATGAACTGTATACCTAATGAAGGCAAAAACACAGTCCAAGCCAATTTCTGCTTAGCTATATAAAATCAGAAAATAACTGCTGATCAATACAAATTATTTATATATTTTAGATGGCAGATCACAAAGAAGTAATGAGGGGCATTGAGCGGCATCCTGGAGTCCAATATCCTGTTCTCACACCTAATCTTCAAGGTTTTCATTCTGCTGTAAGTGCCTTTGTAGAAGATGTCCACAATTACCTCTTTCATGTTTCAGACACTTTCAGTTCAGTACCATAAACTAGCTGTTTCATGTCATATAACCTGTCCTGTTAGAACTAAGCTATAGGTTTTTTAATTAAAAACTCTCAGTTTTCGTTGTGAAAAAAGGGCAAATTCACAGTGATGTTAAGCTCTATATATTTGTATTTTAATGGAAGTATTGATCAGTCTTTACAAGGTCCTATAAATGATGCTTGTGTATAAAGAGAAAGATAGTTCCTTCTCCTTCTTTGAGTTGTTGGCCCTAGAAAAGTTTCAGAGGAGTGTCTTCTTATTGAAAGCAGTGAAGAAGAATGAGGAAAGAGTCAATTAAATGAAAATGCTTTATAGCAACGTATCAGATTTCTTACATTCTGCATTTCATTTTGGTAGGGTTTGAAAGTTTAAATTGTTTCAGTTCATACAAAATAAATATTCAAAATAATAGACTTGAAGTGTTTGGAATTGCGAAAATGGAGCAGTTCAGTCTTCTTACAACATACACATGGATAATCAAATCATCACACTTTTTTGTCTTCTGAAAATTTTTCATGCTTCTGTGTTTTTGTCTTGATATAGGACAAGCCGTATTTGGAAAGCATACTGCTTGATGGGCATTTGTGGTGTAGTCTATCATTCAGTTTCTGTACTGCATATGAAATCTCTGTTAAAACAGAATCGTGTACATAGGCGAGTTAACTATCAATAGTCAGATTTATAGTGCCACAATTTTGTCTGCAATGGTAGCTTGTATGAGTTGAATTAAATCTGCTATATCTCTATACCATATTTAGTGATATAATGAAAGGAAAACAATGCAAAAATAGTTGTAGGTTATTGCTGAGTTCTTTCTTGCTGCTATTTTTTTTTCTTCCCTCTGTTTGAAAGGATGTTTGTTCCTGTAAGGATTGCTGAAGCTTAGACATTATCCTGAAGAAACAGAGAGAAAAGGGAAAAGCTCCATTCTTTTTCATAGAACAAGACTATTATTCTCACTGGAGAGTGAGAATTAATTGATTAGTTATTCTCCTAAGCTTAAATGTTTTCTTCTCCTATAATTTGGCTTTCAGCATTCTAGTTTGCCTCGTGTTAGTTGATTTACTGAGTACTGAGGTACTGAGTACAAGCTTAGGCTAATTGCCCCTTCAGTGAAGTCACCACATTTACACATTTTCTAGACTGGTATTTGCTCTGAGACTTTTTCTCAGCAGACTCTCACATACACATTTTCCATATTATCCATATCAACTATGACACCGAGACCAACGGAGCCCTTGATCCTAGAGTTGGCTCTAAGAAGGAAATCCCTATTCGTTATTGTTGCTGCTCTAGGCACATGCAGCCACAGAGCTTTCCTAAGCATGAGAATGACTTCCTGGCATTCATGAGGAACAGGCTTTGTACAGAGGATGGATATTTCAGAGTTGTTATATGATCTTTTCCTTTTCTGAAAAATGAATATAAGTATCAATAATTGTTATTTTCATAGTTGGTTCATATGATTTCCTACATCTTAATACCTTTATCATTTATCACTTTTTAAAAATGTATTTACCTAATTGCTAAGAAGGGGAAGGAAATATGCCATAGTGAATGAACTCAAAGTTTGATTCAATTTGTTTTTATCCAATAGATTTAAAAATTTGGAGTGAAACTCATATTTTAGATATGGATGATATAATGTACTTTAAAATTCTAGAATGTCGTACAGAATTACATGCTTGATCTAATCTTTTAATACAGTGTTATGATTCTGTTTTATTGAAATGTATTTTTCAGATTGCAGCAGGGGCTACAGAAGTCTCAGTATTTGGTGCAGCATCTGAATCTTTCAGCAAAATGAATATTAATTGTTCAATTGAAGAAAGCATAGAAAAATTTGAAGAAGTTGCTAAATCTGCAAAGAATATGAATATTCCAGTGCGTGGGTAAATATAAAGATTCTTAAGTAATACAGAGTTATTGGGGTCATGGTTACAGGGTTTTTTTGTACCAGTAGAAAAGTATACTACCAAATTTTTACATTTTAGATTAATTGAAAAAATATTCTTTATTGTGATTATTTTTTTTTTTAAAGATTGAATATATTTAGTAGTTTTGCTCTGTGTTTTGTAACTGCTCATGGTGACTAGTTTTCTCTGGAAATTGAAAAAAAAGTAAGCTGTGTGTATAAACATACCCATTTTATTATACAAATTTATTTTTATCATCACAGATGATAGAATAAAAGTTATTTTGTGCTGCTGAGAACTCATAACACTGTTGCCCACACCGTAAAAAATACCCTGCATACTTTCATTTTATTATAGTATTGATAATATATCACTTCATACACTGTAGAATCAAGATATAAAAGTGATAGAACAAATCTACTCCTAAGAAAAAAAATATTCTCGATATAAGTTATTCTGAAAACTCCAGGCATTGAAGTGTTCGGATTCTCTAGTGCATGAAACTCTGGAATTGTCCAGTATTTATTTTTCTCTAGAGTGCCTTCTTTTAAACTTGAAATAATCCTAAATGGTACTTGCCTTTGAACGGTCTTTCTTTTTCATTTCCATTTTCTTCTGCATTACACAGAGCTACTTATCTAAGATTATTTGTGAGGGTCCTTGTGAATGCAAAAAGGCTTACATAGGTTCAAGGAGAAACTCAACAGTGAGATTCATTGAGGATTACTAGTAATGCAAACTACATCATGCTCAGAAAATACCTGGACTTGAAAATAGATAGAGGTAGATACCTGAGAGACTAAGTGCTTGAAAACCTGCCTGGGAATAAATACTGGGATCTTTCTTTCCTCCAGAAATAGAAATGAGGTAATGCTGCTGCTCACTTTTTGCACAATAGTGTGATAGTTTGAGCATTTGCCTTGAGAAAGGGACCTCTGACTTCTAGTTATACCTCAGCCTCAGAGAATTG
>WAAD01028665.1:5982-21963 GCA_013389945.1 Fregata magnificens
GACCCCTGGGGAACACCGCTAGTTACGGGCCTCCAACCAGACTCTGTGCTGTTGATCACAACCCTCTGAGCTCTGCCGTTCAGCCAGTTCTCTATCCACCTCACGGTCCACTCATCTAACCCACACTTCCTAAGCTTGTCTGTGAAGATGTTATTGGAGACAGTGTCAAAAGCCTTGCTAAAGCCGAGGTAAACAACATCCACTGCTCTCCCTTCATCCACCCAGTCAGTTATGCCATCATAGAAGGCTATCAGGTTGGTCAAGCATGATCTCCCCTTGGTGAATCCATGTTGACTACTTCTGATAACCTTCTTTTCCTCTGCATGCCTGGAGATGACCTCCAGGATGAACTGTTCCATCAGCTTTCTTGGGATGGAGGTGAGGCTGACTGGCCTATAGTTTCCCAGGTCCTCCTTCTTGCCCTTTTTGAAGATTGGAGTGACATTTGCTTCCCTCCAGTCCTTGGGCACCTCTCCTGTCCTCCATGACCTCCATGACAAAGATGGTGGAAAGTGGCTCAGCAACAACCTCTGCCAGCTCTCTCAGCACTCGTGGGTGAATCCCATCTGAGCCCATGGATTTGTGAGGATCCAGTTTGCCTAGGTGATCCCTAACCCAATCCTCCTCGAGCAAGAGGAAGTCCTCCTTTCTCCAGATTTTTTCCCTCACCTCTGGGGGCTGGGATGCCCGAGGGCCAGCCTTAGCAGTAAAGACTGAAGCAAAGAAGGCATTCAGTAACTCTGCCTTCTCTGCATCCTGCGTCACCAGGGCACCCACCTCGTTCAGCAGTGGGCCCACAGTTTCCCCAGTCTTCCTTTTACTGCTGATGTATTTGAAGAAGCCCTTCTTGTTATCCTTGACATTCCTTGCCAGATTTAGTTCCAAGTGGGCCTTGGCCTTCCTCGTTACATCTCTGCAAAGCCTGACAATGTTCCTACATTCCTCCCAAGTGGCCAGTCCCTTTTTCCACATACAGTAAACCTCCTTCTTCCATTTGGGTTTCTCTAGAAGCTCTTTGCTCATCCACGTGGGTCTCCTGGCTCCTTTGCTTGACTTCTTCCTCCTAGGGATGCACCGATCTGGAGCTTGGAGGAAGTGGTCCTTGAATATTGAGCAGCTCTCTTGGACCCCCTGCCTTCTAGAGCCCTAACCCACGGGATTTCTTCCCCTGATCTCTATCATGACAATTCTGTTTTGGTCTCTAAATCTTCTTGATTTTCTGGCTTTTTTCTTCATGATAAAATCATGCATTCTTCCCCCTCAAAAAGTCCTCCAGGGACCATTTTGCTTTTCCAATAACCGTCTCATGTCCATTTGCTCTTCCACCATTAAAGTCAGTGGATACACAGTATTTTGCAGAGCTTATCTTCTCACATTCCTCTTTATCCAGAAGGTTTCCCTGAACTGTTCTTATTTACCCAGAGTATTCTTATTTTTTGTTGACAACATCATCATCCTGAATGGCACTCTGTTCCACCTGGATATCATTATTAATTCAGAAATTTACAGGGTATTAAATCTTTCATTTTGTTCTGTATAATGCCTCTAAGACAACTCCTTTGATTGATGCCAGCAAAGCTAAACTCCTGTCTCAGCTATTACAACATCATGCTACCTACCCTTGATAAATAAATAAATAACAAATCTTTTTTCCTGGGATTCATATAACATCCTGCTGCAGAGATTATTTATATTGTCTGTTGTCAAGGCCAAAAATGTTTCCTTGTTTTTGTCTCCTTCCTCTGGCTTACCTTTCTATATCTTGTTGTCGTGGTTTCGACTGGGATAGAGTTAATTTTCATATTAGTAGCTGGTATAGTGCTGTGTTTTGGATTTAGCATGAGAATAGTGTCATAATATGCTGATGTTTTAGTTGTTGCTAAGCAGTGTTTATACTAAGTCAAGGACTTTTCAGCTTCTCATACTCTGCCAGAAAGCAGGTGCACAGAAGCTGGGAGGGAGCATAGCCAGGACAGCTGACCCAAACTGGCCAAAGGGATATTCCATACCATATGACAACATTCTCAGTATATAAACTGGGGGGAGTTGGTTGGGGGGCAGTAATCGCTGCTTGGGGACTGGCTGGGTGTTGGTTGGTGGGTGGTGAGCGGTTGCATCACTTTTTTCCTGGGTTTTGTTCCTCTCTCTCTCTCTCTTGTTTTTCTTTCCTTTCCATTAAATTACTATATTATTATTATTATTATTTTATTTTATTTAAATTATCAAACTGTTCTTATCTCAACCCATGAGATTTTTACTTTTGCTCTTCAGATTCTCTCCCCCATCCCACTGCGGGGGGAGGGTGAGTGAGCGGCTCTGTGGTGCTTGGTTGCAGACTGGGGTTAAACCATGACATTTTTCTAAAAAGGCATTGCTTTTAAGATCATCAATCACAATTTCTCACTCTGCTTATCACTCTTTATTCTCTACTGAAAAGTTGCCTGGAACCCCTGATAAGATCAAACATGAGCCCCCATTTTTATAATAAACACCTTCAGAATTCTTTATAATGCTTGTCCTAACTTAAGAGAAGTACTAGTCCAGGTATTGCATTGTTACTTGTCAAAACCCTCTTTTTCTTTCATCAAAAATTTCTACAGGAAATTTGACAGTATTTAGGCTGTTAGTGTTTCAAAATCACTGCCTGCCAGGGCAACACGTATCCATAATTTTTGCTTTACTCATCTCATACTTCTTGTTTTGTAAATGGAGTGCAAGTTGTGTGATACACAAGTTTTTAATTATTTTATACCTGTGCAGCACTGCCTCCTTTAATGCTGGTTCAGAACTGTGACATTAAAGTAATATGAACAATTATAAATACTCAACAGAAATCAAAGATATTTTTTCTGCAGAAAAAACCAGCATTATACTCACCAATAGCTTTGGTGGACATTTATGGTAACTAACCTGTTAGGAAGTCAAAACCCCAGGGATTTTAGTTCCTAGAATAGGAACCTAAGAACAGCCCTAACAGGTCAGACCAAAAGGTCATCTAATCCAATATCTTTTCTCCAGCTGAGAAGAGGGCTAACAGGATTCCCTTCTGCATGGAGAAGACGAAACGTCTCAAAATGTTAGGCTTTATTTGATTCACATTTGTGATGAACTCTTTAGATCTGTCCATTGTCTTGACACAAACCCAAAAATGTTCTGTTCCCTTCATATATAATGTTTGCATCTGGGGGTTTTATTTATTTATTTTTCTACTCTGTTTTCAGGAAAACCAGTACAATGTTTTTCTGTAAAACATGAAAGCTATGTTTTTCCTTGGTGGGGTACTATTTCCATCTTTATTAGTAAGGCCTCCTGTGAACTACCTTCTAGACTCTGCTGTCTTACAACTCCAGGACTACCTTGCACAAATTGCATCACTCTGCTGCAGTATGCATTTCTTTTCATCAATAGGAACTTTCCCCACACTCCAGCTTGTTACTGCTTCACAGTTTTGTCTTCTGAATTCTAGATGTCAGTGAGGATTATTTTCAGGCACTTCCCTGGCTATCTTCAGAAGGAGCAGTCCTCTCTGAACCCCACAATAACACCTGCTAGCAGGTGAGGTGAAGCCTTCTGGTATAGTCCTTTCAGCCCAGGAGGTCTCCTTCCTTTACACTGTTTTTGTTATTATGAAAATGTCCTCTTTCAGAAGAGAAGACTTCCCAATATCATCCTAAAATTCTGGTGCTGATATATATGGCCTTTTAAACTGTAATACTTCTTACTTGGACAAACATTATTCCTTTGTAGGTGGTATCAGCCAGACCTCCGAATAGAGAAAAACAAATTGTGGGAGTAATTTCAGCCAGTTTCCCAGAAGCTAGCTTTGTTTCTGTGACCTTAACTAAGGTTAACAATAATGAATTCCAGGCCACAATTGTCATCTGTAGATGCACCAACAGATTTTGATTCTAGCTAAAATACTATATCTTTCCTCTCCCTTGCAGTTCTAGCTCCAGAGCATCCAGTGTGGATCATTTCACTGCACTTGTACAGGTGTGCATGCAAACCTCACACATTCTTTGTTTGCTTGTTTTTCCTGTAAATGTATATTTCTATACCATATTTGAGTCAGTTGAAGGACAGATTAATTCTGGCTTTCAAAAAGGTTGAGATTTTGGTCATATGCATGAAAATATGGATGAAGAATTTTGCTTTTTTTTTAGCCTGTTACTTAAATTCTTCTATTAGTTTGGCATTGTGTTAGTTATTGTTTAATTCATAAAGCTACATATTGTCATGATAAGTGATCCAACCTACTGTTTCATACCTGAAGTTGTTAAATGTTAAAGAATGAATTTGAAGAAAGTTCTTCTTCCTATGGAACATCTCGGGACTATGGTGCTAAGTAGACAGGATGATTCAGTGAATTGCCAAAATTTGTGCAACTCATGTCAGTGAGCATTCAAGTAGATCAAAATTTAAACAGGGAAGAACCTAGTCTGAAGACATATATGTGTAATTTATTTACACATTGAGTTTACAGAGGAATAAATTAGCCTGCATTTACATCAAATAGGTATTCCATTGGTAAGAAAGATGGACAAGATTACCATATAACTTCTGTTCTTCTTATTGCTGAAGCAAAGGTCAAGCTGTCTTACAAAATTTGGTTGATCTGAAAATGTATTAGAGGGATCTGTCACTTTTGTGTAATCAACAACCTTGGAAAACATTAAAAAAATGTTTTGACTGTTCTGTGGGGTTTTTTAATCTCATTTTGAAAGCTCTATAATTTGACCTATCATTAAGTTTCAGTCATGACACTGTGGTCAGGGATGTGAAACTTCAGAGAAAATCTGAACCCAAATGGAAAGCAAGATTAAGACTTAGATGTGGAGAATTGTTCTTATCTGACTTCAACTCTGCCTGACAGCTAGGTCCCATGTCAATGGATATCTTAAGCCTTATTTTCTCCACCAGTGGAAAGCTTATGAGAGCCATTACTTTCATGACATTTCAAACCTCTAAAGTTAAGAACACTTATAAATGTACATGTCCTCATGAGACACCCTTTCCAAGCTAGAAAATAAATATTTCTCATTTCCAATTCAAATGACCATAAAACTGTAAAACATCTCTGGCTTCAAGTCTAGTCTTATCTTTAAATGTTAATTCCATTCTCCAGAAGTTGAAAGTTCATAATCAAGACTTGGACATATTGTCTCATTTTCTATATAGTTGGAGTACTTTCAAAACGCCTACAAGATATTGAAGCGTAACTCCTATTTGCAGAAATTACTATGGTACTTGGGAGATCAAGAGTACAATTTTTATGACTACATAGGTGACTGAAACTAATACATAGATACCTCAGGAAACACAAAAAATATTCTCTATGACTATGAAAAACAAATGAGACTTTATCTGAAAAAAGAAGTAACATTCAAAATTATCCAGAACAAGTCAAGCTATCTGCATCATAAAAATATTTGTGTGTGGAATGATAACATCTTCTGTTCTGGATATGCACCTCATCTTACAGAAACAGAACTTGTTCAGTCCCAGAGTGTGGTGGTTTGACCCCTGCTAGCAACTGAGCACCTGTCAGCCACTTGCTCACTCCTCCCTCCCAGCAGGATGGGGGAGAGAATCGGAAAGGCAAATGCAAGAAAAACTCATGGATTGAGATAAAGACAGTTTAATGAGTGAGTGGAAAAAAAACCAAACCAAACCAAAACAAAAAGCTAAGAAGTGATACAAAGGTAACCACACACCACCTCTTGCCAGCAGACCGATGCCTAGCCAGTCTCTGAGCAATGGCTACCTTGTAAAAACTCCCCCTAGTGAACATGACGATATATGGTATGGTATATCCTTTCAGTCAGTTTGGGTCCGCTGTCCCAGCTGTGTCCCCTCCTAAACTCTTGTTGACCCCACCCTACTCGCTGAGGGCACAGAGTGGGAAACAGAGAATGCCTTGATGCTGTGCAAGCACTGTTCAACAATAACTAAAACACAGGTGTGTTATCAACACTGTTTTACTCACAGATCTAAACACAGGACCATACGGTCTGCTATGAAGAAAGTTACTTCCATCCCAACCAGTCCCAGTACACAAAGCCCACATAACAAACAGACAAACAAACATACAAATAAATAAAAAAATAAAATTAATTGTTAAGAGGTAAGGTTCTTTTGTTTGTTCTCTTTTGCTTCTAAAATAATGATGTTCTTAATATCATGAATTCAAGTCAGGAGGAAAGGGACTATAAGCATAAACTTTTAGGAAACCTTAAAATATTTCATAAATCAGTGTCAGAGTGTAACTCTCAAAGCAAGTGCAGCACCCTATCAGATCTTCAAAGGAAAGAAATTTCAGATGTGTGAATCCTTGAGGAAATTAAGTAGAGAGACAATGCAGCTGAGATAGCCAGAGATTCAAAAAGGGAGTTTTAGAACATGATTTTCCAATTTTCCACATGTTTTATAAATATTTTTAATATCTGTCAGAGTGAATGTTTCTGCTCATCTCAGTGGCAGGAAAAGCTTCAACCAGGGTTTGCAACTCAGACACTAAAGTCAATTAACTTCAAGACATAAATTTTATCCATTAGTTCTAATGTTCATAAAACTACTTGTTTCAAGGTTGGGGAGGATATTATCACAGTGTTTCAAGCTCATAGGGAATCATGATGCTATATCCGGAACAAGCTGAAAGCAGCAGATGAGTCTTGTTAATACTTCAGTGAAAAAGAAATATTAATAAACAAGCTTTGAGGTCACAGTGGCATATGTTGCTATGAGTATGTCATCATGTAAAATATTTAAGTTGACTCACATCTTCTAAATAAATCTCCTCATAGCATAAGACACAAAGGAAGTTTTGATTATGCCATGTCTTCCCAGGTTTAAGAGCAACATAACCTCACACTAATATAGTCATGCAGACATTTTTCCAGAACTGAGAGTGACCTCACAAGGGAGATTCATCTCTCAGGTAAATGTTATCAGTGTAGTCACATAGATTCTCCTGTAAAACTAGGACAGCTAAGAAAGCATTTCTAAAATATAATTGACCTGTCCTGCCTTAATCATCTGACAAATAGTGCGGTCTTCTGGTGGGCAGCTGTCTATGGCTTCTTGGATCACCTTCTTGCTTCAGGGTGTAACATTTTCTTTAGGAGGTGGAGGAGATATAGAACCACAACCACCCCTTTCAACAGACACGTCTGTTCTCCTTAGCACCTATGTCTCAGTTTTATTTGTCTGCTGTAGGCTCTCAGTGATGCCAGGAAAACTATATCTCCTGTGGCTGAATGCACCACCACTAAAGCAAATGATGGAAAAACACCAATCTTAGAAGAGTGCAGAGAAAATTGAACTACATTGCAGTAAAAAGCCTGAGGACATAAAAATAAATTATGTTGACTGGAGGCTTGTGAGAAAGGGAAGGAAACACTGTAACTGTCCATGAAGGTTTTAAAGCATACCAGGACTGTGAATGAAAAAGGGAATGGGGAAGAAAAAAATGTAGGGACCAAGTGTGAGCTGAGTGGGGAATGACACAAGCTACCTGGGTGAAAACATCAGCATGAGCCAGTGAAAACAATAGAAAGAGGAAGAGGAGTTTATGAGACAAATGTGACGAGGCTGTGTAGCAGAAGAGGAGAAATCATATTGCTGAGCAGAGTAGACTAAAACCAGACAGAGTCCAGACAGTTCATATCTGATACTATTACACAAATTGGCCTTTTTCATGTGTTCACGTATTTGCATGTTTTTAATATGTAAGTTATATGTTGAATGAGGTTAAAGGTGAGAGGGGAAAAAAAACTGTCTCAAAGAACACGTAAATGGAAGTCACCATAAAACACCCCTCTGTTTTTATCTGTGCAGTGTAGATTATACATTAGGCTGCACCAGTGATTTAAATCAAAATGTTTTGAGGAATCACAGGGCACCCTTTTTCTCTAGGTGTCATGCTTAAGACCTCCCAGTCTACCATGCAAAAAAGCAGAACTCTTTGAACAGTAGCTAAAGTTAGTAAGAACATATAAAAGACTGTATTGTGCTACCTGACCTGAGAAGCTAGGTGTAAGCATCTCAGATTGGGTGCTTTGAATGTAAGACTGCATTTGGCCTTAATCTTTCAGTTTTCTGTTCGTAAAATGAGTAATCTGACTGGAGTCACCAGAAAATAAATTTATTTGTGTTGAGAAAGCACTTATTTAACTGTTGTGATGAACATCAGAGAGAAAGACATTCTTCCAGCATAGTTTGATTAGCAAACAGATCTAAGGCCACATACTGATCTATGTGAAGCAGTATCAAATAGCTTGTGACCAACACAAGCCTTCTGAATGAAATAGGGAAGCTACCTATGGAAAAAAATAATCTGTGATTCAGTCTTAAAAATCACATCATAATGCATAGACAAAAAGAGAGGGAATAAGTTTTGTCATTTAAAGTCACTAAACTTTGAGTGTTTGAAACCAATAAATTCTAGAAAAGTTAGTAACTGCTACAAAAAATGTTCTTAGTTACATATGAATGATGAGATCTTTGCTCCTAAGCTGAGATACCACTGAAATAGATACAGTACAAGCTTGCTTTGAAATTTTGTTTTCAAAGAGATTTAGGAGTATTGTTTACATAAAGTTGAATTTATTAGTTAACTCCAAAATTCCTAAGCCTAGAGCGTGAAATAGCATTTGAAAGCCTTGCTATAGTTAAGGTAAATAGCATGAAATGGTCTCCACTCATGAATAGCTGAAAGGCAACCTATTTCCCAAATATTCTTGTATCCAAGCTGGGACTTTGTGTTCTGGGTGAGTAGAGAACTAGATGGCTAAATAATGGATTGGATGGTCAGGCTCAGAGAATAGTTATTAATTGTTCTTACTCTATCTGGAGGTCCATGGCAAACATCAGTTGCAAGGGTCTGTCTGGGACCTATTTGGTTTATCATCTCTATCAATGGCCTGGAGAAGAAGGTGAGGGAGAGCACTCTAATAAAAGTTTGGAGATGACACCAAAGTGGAGGTGGGGCACCACTGGGGACACTCAAGGTCAGTGCTGCCATTCAGGGGGACCTACACAGGCTGGAGGAAGAGGCCAACAGGAACCTCATGTGTTTCAACGAGGATAAAGCCAAGTCCTGCCCCTGGGCAGGAAGCACTGGTACAAGGACACAGGCTGGGGGCTGCCTGGCTGGGAGCAGCTCTGTGGGAAGGGACCTGGGGGCCTTGGCAGACATAAGCTCAACGTAAACCAGCAGTGTGCCCTGGCTGCAGAGACAGCAAGCACTCTGGGAGATACTCACAGGGGCACAGACAGGACATCAAAGGGAGGAATTATTGCCCTCTGCTTGGCACTTGTGAGATCCCATCTGAATACTCTGTCTAGTCCAAGCTGTCAAGAAAAATATCATACAAAAATGACATAAAATTTCTACATTCTATATTTGTTCAATAAGTTTTCTTCTTTTTTTTTAAATTAAATTTGTAATGGCTGAGATGTTCAGTCTTCAATGAATAGAGGTGACTGTAAATTATCCCCTGGAACAACATTTGGTTCAAACAATGTGGGTCTATTAAGCATGTAATCTTCTATTTAACAGGTTTTGCATCTGATGACTTTTTTCCCAACCCTTAAGGAGCTTTCGGAAAGATTTCTGGCATATTAACAAATGAAGATCTACAGCCCTTCACCTAGAGTTTAATGAAATAGACATTTTCCCTTAGCACAGAAAAAATGCTCATGTCATCAATGAAGAGAGCTCTAGGAGCCTTTTATTCACCACAAATTAGAAAAATAACAATAAAAATGACATTTCTACTGAAACAGGAGTCCAAGGGTTTGACCGGCTTTTGCTACACAAGTAGAGATAAGTGTCCTTTTGTCACCTTACTAAAAAAACAGAGTTGTGTTCAGATGTCAACAAGGGTCTTTGTTATAGGCAGCCAAAGCAGTTTCACTGAAGAGGCACACATCATTCATTTCCACATGCCAAATTTTAGAGGCATTTGGAATGTGGGTATCTCCATATCCTTCCATGTTCTGCAGCTCAATGTCTGTGAATGTTTTAGGAAAATATAAAATAAAACTGTTATTTCCTCTTGGCTAACTTCTAAACAGCACATACTGCTGCTGTGGAATACTTTCTGTCACTACAAAACAGGGAGTCTTGCATGAAAGGGAGGTTGTAGTGAGGTGGGTGTCGGTCTCTTCTCCCAAGTAACTAGTGATAGGACGAGAGGAAATGGTCTCAAGTGGCATCAGGGGAGGTTTATATTAGATATTAGAAAAAAATTCTTTACTGAAAGAGTGGTCAAGCATTGGAACAGGCTGCCCAGAGAGGTGGTGGAGTCACCATCCCTGGAGGTGTTCAAAAAATGTGTAGATGTGGCACTTTGGGGCATGGTTTAGGAAGCATGGCGGTGTTGGGTTGATGGTTGGACTTGATGATCTTAGAGGTCTTTTCCAACCTTAATGATTCTATGAACACACGGGAGGGAAGGTACTCTTGAAAATTTGGATTCCTCCAGGATCTGTCACAGATGTACTAGGATAACTTCATGCAGAGGGATAATAGGCTATTTTTATCTTCTGCTAATGTCTTTCTCCTTTTTCTTTTTCCGTGGTAAGGTCAGTCTAGATATCCTTATTAGGAGTAGTTGCCTGTTGCTCTTCAGTAGCAATGATGCATCCTTTCTCTCTTCTGTCCCCACCCCAAGCATTTATTCCTTCAAAGAATAACCCGACCAAAATTCCTTTTCTTTGTTATCTATGTTTACAGAAGAAAGAATTGGACATTTTCCACTGTTTATCTCATTATTATTTCCCTTGTGTCTGGATAAGTAATGGACTGGGCAACCTTCATTCCTCCTTACCTGATTCAGTCAGAGATGTCTTTTAAGGTGGCCTTGCATGAAGATATTAACTGAATTGGTTGATAATTTTTCAGATAAAAAGTGTTCCATTAAAAAAATGTCATTTGTGGAACGCTCTTCTCTCTGCAGAACAGAAACATTTGAAATTAAAAGGACAGACTGGAATATTCTCCTGATTACTTCAAGACTCCAGAGAGCTACCTGGGGTGTTTCATAACTTGCAGAACTCTTTTTTTTTTACTATGTTTGCAGTTCCACAACTAGTTTCCATAGCTCATTCCATCACCTTACAGAGCTGTTACACCTGCCTTTGTTATCTAAGTAGCACTGTAGTGAATCTTATCTTTAAAAGATCTCTACATTGAGTTCTGAATTTTTATAATTTTCAGTACAGCAGTAAACTTCATATGCTTGGCCTTATGTCAGATGTTCTGAAAATGGTACTGAGGTAGATTTTTAAGGATTAGATATTTAAGAGGTTTTTGCAGGTGTCCAGTTTATTAGTATAATTATACACACTTTTAAAGCTATTGCTTCACTTCAGCACTGCAGAAGACAGTTTCATTCATTGCTCTCCCAAAGAAAGTCTCTAAATTCATTAATGCCATGTTCTTCTTACTTTTTTATTGGAAAATTAATTGCTATTTATAAGTATAAATCCATCTAATATTTTTGTCTTTTCAACCACTTAATTTCTCAAGTTAAGCAAGTGGCATCTCATAATTATTTCATTTCATATTAATAATTGTTTGATTCATATATTTTTTGCCATTTTTTTTGTTCCAACCAATGTTGGAATCCCAAGGGAATTCCTTATAATATGCTATTAACATCTTCTTATTATAAAGTTATTTCAATTTACTTAAAATGTAATTTCTGGCAGGTGCTTCTTAACCCTAACAGCTGTGATGAATCTTTTTTGGCTTACTGAAAAAATTTAAAATAACCCCAATCACTACCCACCAATTAATGTGGTAACTCTAATATAGAGTAGACTGTAACTATCTTTAGCATATTTTAGTGGTGAGAAAACTGAGCCACTGGCTACTTGTGGTCATTTAAAGTCTCAGGACACTTTTTAAGAAGATAAGGATGTTCAGGGAGGCTAACATTGGGAAACTCCAGTTTCACTCATAGATTCCAAGCTACATTTTCTTTCCCCTGGTATTTCAGTGTGGAAAAAATAAGTTATTACTTTTCTTTCTACACCTGCTGATTCAATAGTCTGTTTAACACATTAGAGTGGTGAGTGACACCTACAAATAGAGACACAAGTTGTAGCCAGCCTGTGAGTGGGTTGCACTCAGCAGGTAGTGAACTCAGAAGTCTTCTGGCATCATTGCATTTTTAGGCAGGAAGAGAGACTGGAAGAAATGCAAACCTGCATCAGGGACAGGAGTACTGCCACTAATACTAAACTGTTCAGAAATCTTTAGCTGAGATTACGGCATAAATTACCATTGTTTTCTGTGGTTCAGTAACATGCATTTATGATTTTACTTAGGTAATATGACCTCATAATTTCCTTATGACACAGCTGTGGTTTAATGTAATATTTAGTCCATATGCTTCAAATATGTTAAACATTCTTTAAAGGCACATACAACAATTTCCGGAAATAATTTAAATATCTCTATTTTCTGTTACTTGGTGAATTAAACTTTGTTGGGGTTTTTTTTGAGGTTAGTTTGGTTTGTTGTTTTAAATCTCTGTCTTTCTGTTCTGCCTAGCCAGAATTTGGGATGTTAATTTTTTTCCAGCTTTTTCTTTTGCCTTAAGGTTCTTCTATATCTCACAGCAGAGCTGAAAGGGGTGAAGACAATATGCACAATTTTGGCATCTTAAAGAAAAAAGGAAGTTATTTTGAATTTTAGTCTTTTTTTTTTCTTAGACCATCTGACCCTGCGTAAATTTTCTCCAGCAGTTAAAGTTTCTGTAGGAATAGATTGGTCTTTTTTGGTATAAAGTGAACAAACTGAGTCCAGAGAATAACAGATATCCATACAATAACATAAAGAATACCTTTACTTTTTATTAGGCAATGTATATCTTCCTATATTATTTATTAATACCATTTTACAAAGTTTCTTGCTGTTTACTGGTTGGATTCCTTTTGACCCACCCAAAGCCCTCATACATGAATCTCTCTAATAACACAGGGTATTTACAAGAATCTCTGTAATAACATAAGGTATATTTAGTACCTGTTATTGTAACCAAACTGTACCTTTCTATTCCTCTTTGAACATTAAAACCCCGTCCTACAAAGTGGTGAACATCCTCTCCTCCCATTGCAATGAACAGAGTATAAAATGTTGCCTTCCTCACTTTGCAATTTGACATGTGAGCTTGGGGAGGTATAACTGTTGCCCCACATCCCCTAGATGCCTGGTCCCACCTCAGTGATTTTGTCTGTCAATTTTTCTACCTAAGTTTCAGTAGATTAATTCAGCAGCATTTTGAAAATTCAAGTTTAGGATTTTAAAATGGAAATTAATGCCAAAATTAAGTAAGAATTTACTTTGACACCATTTGTTAATTTCCATATGTAGTTTAACAAAATTCTTGTGTCCATCGCTCATCTTAAGTGATCAGGATATGCAGAGGGCAGTAGTGAAATGCTTTACAAAGAGACTTGGGGGCTGAACTAGATTAAGGATCTTGGTCATTAATTTATACCTGTTGTACAAAGACATCAAAGAGATTTTTTCCTATAACGAGATTGGTTTAGGAAGAAAATATAGGTAAGTAATATGTACAATGGCATGCCTAAAAAACTCAGTCACGTATGCCCATTCATTCATGTTCATGTACATATGAGACAGTTCTTTTAAAAATATTTCTATGTGTTTTTAATGCTGTTACTGACTTGATATATAAAATCTAATTTGTTTCCTGTACTGACTTCTTATGAGAGAGAAAAACTCCTGGTTTGCTTTTGTTAAAAACATCTAAAACCTAACTGAATAATAGCTGTTACAAAACTCCTTTGATTTTACATTTTTCCTTTCACAGTGTGTGGCTCTGTACTCTATTTCACAGGGCAATGCTCTGTTGAAAGCTGTCACTCTAAGAAGCCATATGATAGTTGTCAGAGATATCCAAAGAAGACTGAATAATATACACATATCTTACTTTTAATGTGTCCTTAACACATTGGGTTTCCTGGCTGTAGGAGCTAGTAAAAAGAGAATCAGCATAAGGTGAAGCACATCTCCTGCTGGGTGGCCAAACTACATGAAATATCATGCTTCATTAATGATGCTTCTCATACCAGCTGGTCAATGGATCATGAAAATGAATCAGAAGTACAACAGGGATTTTTTTTTTTTTTCTGGTTATAACAGTCATAAACAATTATGAACTGCTGGCTCCTACTTTTTCAATATGTAATGATTTCATTGCTTTGCTTTAGCCATAAAAGAAACACAGTATAATATTTAAAGCTGAGGGAGTGGGGGAGGCACTACCAATCTATTTAATCAACAGTTTTCTTACTTTGGTAAGATACTTATCCTGCCTGAGCTTCATTTTCTAATGTAGACACAACATTCTATATCATAATACAGCAATAAAATTCCTCCAGTCATACATCCCCACAAAGCTTTCACCTCTCCCCAAACTTAAGACAATGATTTATGGTGTGTCCCTTTCTGGTTTTCTAGTTTAAAGGGAAGGAAATAGAGGCTGTAAAGGATCCAGGGTTTTAAAGGAGAGTGCTTGCCACCTGCTGAAAATCTGATTTTTCAGGTGTCTCAAAGTCATCACCTCAAGGGTCTGGTTCCTCACTGGTTACCTTTGAAACCTTTGATCTGCACCTCAGAATCTACTGACAGAATGTTTAATGCAATGAATGGGGCTATTGTAGGTCTTTATTGAGGAGTCAGTTCCTCTATATTGAGGACTCGGTTCCTGTGATGTACATTTTAAGGCATAACTGTGGTCCAGAGGAAAGTTTTCTTGAGAACCCTCATGTGCCAAAAATCCTCCAACGCTGACAGAAGATGAAGGGAATTTCATTCTGGTGTCTACTACAGGCTTCCCGATCAAGGGGAGCGTATTGATAAAGCCTTCTTACTCCAGCTACAGGAGGCATCATGCTCGCGGGCTCTTAACCTGCTGGGGGACTTCAACCACCCCAACATCTGCTGGAAAAGTAGCACAGTGCNGAAAATCTGATTTTTCAGGTGTCTCAAAGTCATCACCTCAAGGGTCTGGTTCCTCACTGGTTACCTTTGAAACCTTTGATCTGCACCTCAGAATCTACTGACAGAATGTTTAATGCAATGAATGGGGCTATTGTAGGTCTTTATTGAGGAGTCAGTTCCTCTATATTGAGGACTCGGTTCCTGTGATGTACATTTTAAGGCATAACTGTGGTCCAGAGGAAAGTTTTCTTGAGAACCCTCATGTGCCAAAAATCCTCCAACGCTGACAGAAGATGAAGGGAATTTCATTCTGGTGTCTACTACAGGCTTCCCGATCAAGGGGAGCGTATTGATAAAGCCTTCTTACTCCAGCTACAGGAGGCATCATGCTCGCGGGCTCTTAACCTGCTGGGGGACTTCAACCACCCCAACATCTGCTGGAAAAGTAGCACAGTGCACTATAGGCAATCCAGAAGACTCCTGGAATGCATTGAGGGTAACTTAAGCCACGTAATAGACAGTCCTAGCAGAGGGGGTACGATACTGGACCTGTTGGTCACCAATGCAAGTGAGCTAATAGGTGATGTCAAGATTGGAGACAGCCTGGGCTGCAGTGAACATGCACTGGTGGAGTTCACAGTCCTGATGGATATGGGACAGGCGAAGAGTAAAGTCAGGACCCTGAATTTTAGGAAAGCAAAATTTCAGCTCTTCAAGGAGTTAGTCAATAGGGCCCGCTGGGAAACTGCCCTCCGAGACAAGGGAGCAGAACAGAGCTGGCAGATCTTTAACAATGCTTTCCATAGAGTGCAAGAGCTCTCGATCCCCAGGTGTAAGAAGTCAGGAAAGGAAGGCAAGAGACCAGCATGGATGAGTCAAGACCTGCTGGTCAAACTGAAGGAGAAGAAGGAAATGGACAGGCAGTGGAAGCAGGGACAGGTATCCTGGGCAGAGTATAGGGACACTGTCCGGTTGTGTAGGGATGGGGTCAGGAAAGCCAA
>WAAD01028665.1:24549-43849 GCA_013389945.1 Fregata magnificens
TCATCAATGACGTAGACAGTGCGATTGAGTGCACCCTCAGCAAGTTTGCAGATGACACCAACCTGAGTGGTGTGGTTGACAAGCCTGAGGGATGGGATGCCATCCAGAGGGACCTGGACAAACTCGAGAAGTGGGCCCATGTGAACCTCATGAGGTTCAGCAAGGCCAAATGCAGGGTCCTGCACCAGGGTCAGGGCAATCCAAGTATCAGTACAGGCTGGGGGATGAAGGGATTGAGAGCAGCCCTGTGGAGAAGGACTTCGGGGTACTGGTGGGTGAAAAGCTGGGCATGAGCTGAAAATATGCACTTGCAGCCCAGAAAGCCAACTGTATCCTGGGCTACATCAAAAGAAGCATGGCCAGCAGGTCAAGGGAGGTAATTCTGCCCCTGTGTTCTGCTCTGGTGAGACCCCACCTGGAGTACTGGGTCCAGCTCTGCAGTCCTCAGTACAAGACATGGACCTGTTGGAGCGGGTCCAAAGGAGGGCCACAAAAATGATCAGAGGGATGGAACACCTCTCCTATGAAGAAAGGCTGAGAGAGTTGGGGTTGTTCAGCCTGGAGAAGAGAAGGCTGCGGGGAGACCTTATTGCAGCCTTTCAGTACTTAAAGGGGGCTTATAAGAAAGATGGGGACAAACTTTTTAGTAGAGCCTGTTGCGATAGGACAAGGGGTAATGGTTTTAAACTAAAAGAGGGTATATTTAGGTTAGATATAAGGAAGAAATTTTCTACAATGAGGGTGGTGAAACACTGGAACAGGTTGCCCAGAAAGGTGGTAGATGCCCCATCCCTGGAAACATTCAAGGCCCCATTAGACAGGACTCTGAGCAACCTGATCCAGTTGAAGATGTCCCTGCTCATTGCAGGGGGGTTGGACTAGATGACCTTTAGAGGTCCCTTCCAACCCAAACTCTCCTATGATTCTATGATTTTCTCCTTTGCATTTTATGTGCCTGTGTGTAAGTATGTTTGAACATATGTCAGAACTTTATTTAATTACAAAAAACATTTCTCCACCTCCACTCCATTTGTCATTGAAATGCATGAGCTGCCAAACCACAGCAGACCTGTTTGTCTTGAATATGAACAAAAGCCCTGGAAATTGGGAGGGAAAATCTTAAGATAAAGGCAAGATTTTAACACAAACACAGAAGAATATAGGGCTTCATTACATATCTCAAACTTTTCCTTTTATCTTTCTTTCAGCCCTTGCTTGATGTTCTTCTGAAAAAAGAGAACTATGCCCTTGTCAGTTATCCATCCAGATTTGAGTAAGTTTTCTTCCAATATTGACCTTCTCCCAATGGCCCAAAATTTCTGATCATTTTGGCTTCTCCAGACAAGAAACGTCTGAGAAACTTCACAGCTTTTCTTTGGGGCATCATTTTCTTCTTTTCTATAACGATTCAAGACAGCTATATATATGACCCTACTCTTTCTGTTGCCTCAACTGTTCAACTGGAGGAATGACACTGTGTTTACTTTCTGATGGCACAGCCCAGGCTTTAAAAAAGTAGGAAATCATACCAGATTAAGGCTTTCACAGTAACAGTGAGCATGCATTCAGTCCAATGCTGTGCAGCACTGCCTGGGAAGGGGCTGAGAGCTGGACAGTATGTCATCATGTGTACTGGCTTACTAGTAGTTTGTTCTGTGGTTATCTATCATTTAAATCTGGTCTTCCATGCAGATCAGTGGAAAAGAAAATCAGTTCTACCATTCAAAGGGATTGAGTCACTAAAAAAGGTATTTTACAATGTTTGGGCAGAGGTTGTTTTTACTTTCTGGGAAAAGGAGGAGAAATCAACTTTATTATGTTTTAAACATCAACCAATTGATTTTGTCTTTTTTTTTTTTTTTTTTCATCTTTCTTCTGAGCTTCCTTTTGGTGATCACACCTCAGCCCTACTTAATCCTTTAGGCTCTGGTGAATTGAATTTCTGGAGTAGGATTTGCAGTTTCAGATAGTACAAGATTCCCTTGTCTGAAATCAGCAAAGGAAATATGCCTTCCACAAAAGAAAGAATAGCTTTTACCCACGTTTGCTTTGGTTAACACCAGCTATGTATGTCTAAAGATGATAAACACCACATAATCTCTGCTATTGTTCTTTTCTTCCCTCCTCTGCATCCTTAACCCTAAAATAAAGGTTATATCTTGTCTACTGGGGTTATAACTTTATCAGTGTACATTGTATTTGGATTAACATAGATGTGGCTTTTTTTCCTTTTGGTTTCGTTTGGAGAAATGTGCAGCCTGCTGTTTGTTTCTATTCATCCTTTTCTTCTGTTCACTGTGAAGGTCTGAATCTTATAATTTACCTTCCATATTAAAGTAACAGCTTTTCAGCCCAGCAATCAAATACTTGAATGAACATTCAACATTCTTGTCTGTGTCTTACATGAAATATAAAAGGCTACGTAACTGTAGGCCAAGCATATCTTTCACACTGTTAATTCTTGTCAGCAACTACAGATCTTTATAAGGCTGAGTTCTGCACTCAGAATCACATACTGAAATTGAAAGCACTAGTTAATGTACTTTTCTTCTTTTACTGTGAATGAAGAAAATAACAGCCAATATACTTCAAAGAAACACATTGTCAAAGATCAACAGAAATTTTTGTGTCTGGCTGATAAGGACAGAAAATCTACCTTTTAACTTTGAAATGATCTTGGAGACCTATATCTTCCCTCTGCTCTTTTATTATTACCTGAGAACACCATAAAAAAGAAACAGTTAAAGAAGAAATCTTTGTAATGAAACAGCTCCAGTAATTTCTTTAGCCAGAGGTAACATTTTCAAACACATCTAAATGATTTAGAAATGAAACTGACTTTCACTTTCATTAAGACACTTAAAGGTAAGGAAAGTTTGCAAATGTGATTTAGACACCTAAGAGGCTATGAAATTCTCAAAGGCTTAAAGGATTAAAGCTTCTGAGTCTCCCAATATTCAAACCACTCATTGGACTGATTATAAAGAATTTACCTGCTTCTATTCTAGCATAGTTTAGGTATATTTAAAATATTTTTCTACATTGTTCATTATTTCTGAGAATTGTGTTCTTCTTACTTTTTTGTGCATTTCCTATCAAATGAAAAGAAAAACATTATTTTAGTTTGTTTTCATGAGTATTTCTTCCCATCAGAAAAAAGTGTTAATAGAAAAATGTAATCGATATTTTACAATTTAAACAGCTGCGATGTTATTTTTAGAACACTGGGAGCATGAGCAAGTAAATTCTGACTGTTTTGACACTTTGCTGTCAGTGTCTTGGAGTTCTGTATGACCAATGCTTAAATTGGCAATTAAGCCTGTATTTAACCTATGCAAATGATCTCGGAATGGTGTTATTGAGCAGTTGCACCACTCTAAGGGGGCTTTGAATGTTTCACACCTTTGCAAATCAACCTGTGTGAACAGTTGCTTAAATGTGGATATTGAAATTCTGTTAGATGATTCCATGTCATAGTTGAGAGATGTTAAACTGAAGATTTTTTTCTAGAAAGGTACTGAGAAACAAGCCAAAGAATATTAACTAAATAATTGCAATTAAACTTTATCGTGTTAGCAGTATCAAATAATTGCTTTCTTATTTTTTAAATAGAATTATTTTCCTGAGAAATTATTTTTAAACTGACTTTGGACAAAGGGAAATGCTGAATCAATTATGCTGTGATAATAGTCTAAGAAATGCTTATTTCCAAATATAGCACTCCCAGAGTACAATGTTCTAATGACATCTCTGCCAATGTTACTTCCAGTTAGATAAGAACTTGAGTATTTTGATAGTATTAGTATTTTGTGCTGTGACTCTTCTATCACTACTGCTATTCAGTGTGAAGGGCACTCCACATGACTCATTATTGCCATCTTCATTAAACAATGACATTAACGAACAATAGACTTTAAATATTGACTTAAATATTGCTTTCTTGCAGCAGGTGGTCCTTGCTAAATTGTTTTAAAGTGAAATGCTGATTTCAAACTTTTAAAAGCTTCTTTTCTCCCTTTCTTGTCAAAATTTCTTAACATGTAATTTTAATCACTCTGCAAAATCAACATGTTATGATGATAATTTAGTGAATGAGACCTTAAGTATTATGGACATATTCTGAGCAGGTGTAAATTAGCCTAGCTCCACTCACTTCCATAGATGTAGACTAGTCAAAAACTAACTTAAATTTCACAGTAGCCTCAATTTGGTCTAAAGTGTAAAAGTCTAAAAGAACGCATTTAAATATTTTGTGAAGCAGTGTTTGAAGCAGAACAAACTATTGAATCATGACTTCTGTGTAAGGAAAAAAAACTTCAGGAATTATCATTTTTCAAACAGGACATGTAGAAGATGTCAAAATAGCTACATTTATAAATAAAAAGGTGACCACCCTACACAGCCCATCTGTGGATAGAGCACTTAATGAAGCTTTGTGATCTGTGCTTGGTTATGAACTATAGCTGCATCCCCCTTGAAAGAACATTACATCGCCAGACTGGAATAATGAGTCTATAGTTGAAATTATAGTCCAAACTTTGAGATTTACCCAATAGCTGGAGAAGTACTATGATCAATGACAAGTACACCATCATGTTATAGTTCCTCTAGCAATGCAAGGAGTAAACCAGAAATAATGCTACGCCTATAAAATATCATTGGAAAAAAATGTTAACAATCCTAAAAATAATGATAACTAACAGTAAATAATAATAATTGTAGCAATATGTGATATACAGCCAAAGAGTACCCACAGTTTGTCTGGGACTGGTTCAGACAAGTTTGTTTGAAAACACACCTTCTGTAAACACCATAGGAAAAAAACCCATCCCACATATATTTGGAATGTTTTAGTCAAGTTCATCCATGCAGTGTAACATGCTCTAAAGTGCTACACAGTAGAGGAAAATGAAAATAGTTTCAACAGAGTGTGTTGTATAATATAATGGTTAACTTGTCTGATTATCTTTTTTACAAGCATCCTCCACTTTTTATATTCTGATCTGCACTTAAGTAAGCCAGGATAATTAACATCACATATTTGTTCTTACTTCATTAGTGACATTTACACCTGCACTGTTAAGAAGTGATTTTTTTTTTTTATGTTATATTTTTATGGTCTTTATTGCTTTTTTGTCATTCACATTTTAGGCAAGACAGACACTAATAAAACAGTTCTATTATTTATCTCTGTCATTGGCATAATAGTGACTTTAATGAAAAAAAGGATAAAAACTTGGACACTGGTACTTACTCCAATCACATTTACCACACAATGCAATATAATTCAGTGCATACTGTGTCCTTCATGTATTCACATCACAGTGAGAAATACACAGAGCTGTCACTAAGCGTAAGTCAGGCTGAACGAATGGGTTTTTAATTTTGACTGGAAAATACAGTCAACCCACTGCTCATGATCTCATGCGGAAGGACATTGCAAAGGCATGCAGTAGTTGAAAGTCTTTGAACTAGTGGAATCAAGCTGGTTAAAAGGAAGAGATTTGAAGATGAAGCAACATTATTGCCACATAATGAGAACAGGCTGTATGAATCTGCAATACAGTGAATATAAATCGATATGACCAAAAATAGGACAAAAAAATCTCCAAGGCTAAGTTAATGAAATAGCTTAAATGCCCAAGATGAAATTTTAGGATGTTTAGGAAAACCTGGATAGCAGCCGATTACATTAATTAGTATGTGGAAGCTGAATAAAGACAAGTGGATCAAAATGCCAAAGGCTTGAATAATGGGGCTTGTATCTTTATGACAAATTATAAAAAATTACTGATGTAGGAATAATAAAGAAAAAACTTTGTTTATAATTTATTTCTTGGCAGGTCCAAATCTTGGTTTTATTTGTACCTGCTATTGACATTATTTGAGGAGAACAGAGTTTCTCTGCAGTTGTCAAATCTGCATGTTATATAGAACTTCTCCAATGTGTAAGGTAATAAAGAATTCTATATTCTTTACTGCTGTGTTCCTTTTATGTACTTTATCTCCTTGCAGGATTGCAGAATTCTAGTACAGGCAACAGACTGTAGTGTCATTTTGAACCACCTGCTTTATACAGTGCTTTTGTACAATGGATTAAATTCTGGCCCCATTTAAATTAATGATAAATTGGACCCTGACTTCTGAGGGATACAGATTTTATCCATAATATTCTCAACAGTATACATGCACAAGCTTAAATTTAATTCTCTCATTAACAATGGATGAACCACCACAGGCTCAGTGATTTGCTTCAGATAAACATCACAAAAATTTGGATGATTCTCCAACTATCCATATTAATTGTCAAATGTACAGGAAATCTCAGGAGAATTGACTCTCAGGAAATTTCTAACAATTACTACATCTGTTTAAGTAAGAGGAGCTATCAGAATTTTGGCAGTTGCACAACAGTATTTGTCAGAATCTGGAAGAATGGTTGCCATACAAATATTTATGTTAGAAGGAAAATATTGAGAATACATTTTAAAGGACAAAATTAATCTTTGTATCATTTAGATAGTCACATATTCACAATGAACTTTCATGTCTCTGAACTGATTTCTATCCTCAAAAGTCCTGGCAGAAGGATTTGCTTAAAACTCATTAAAATTACAGAAAACTATTTTTCTATAAATCAAATCTTTTTTTTTTTTTTTCCTAGATGGTTCAAAAATTATATATTTAAGTCCACAGGCTGAAAATCAAATTCATTAAGAATTAAATATCCTTTTTGTCAAATACTGAATAACATTTCCATGCTGTTTTACCACAGGAAATGGCCCAGAAGATGGTGAATATTTACAGCCTAAAACTCATGATGCAACCTTTTGCAGACAGTGTGGAGGATGATTATCTAGGACTACACACTGCAAAGAAATACTTGTAACTGCCAATGTTAGAATGACCTGCAGACTATGAGTACACCTAAACCCCCAAAACAATAAGTTTAAATTGAAAATCTCTTCGTATAAGTAAGGATGGTTAAACACTAGCATAGATTGTCTAGAATATGTTGGGATCTCTGTCAGTCGCAGACTGAGAGCAGGCTGGACAAACTTCTGTCGGGAAATGACATAATCCACAGTAACCCTATTTGGTGGCAGTGAGATGAACAAGATCAGTTCTAGATCAGTTTTAAGTTATCCTATTAAGAAAATCAATGATCACATTGTATGAAATCTCTGGCTACAGGAAACCAGGTGGTTGTCACTGCACTTCAAGTAAAGGTCACTCAGTATTTCACAAAGATTATGGTTCTGTGTCAAGAATTCCCTTCACATATGATTAAGGAAAATCAATATTAGCTTTTAATAGTGGTCAGATTCTGACATAGTAGAGATGAGTACCTGATTATAACCGTTACTTTACAAATTGATATTTACATACTGGCCAGTTCATTACAGTATATCAGCTTCCATTTATTGCAACAAAGTAGCATATCTACTGACTTAAACATCCAGCCAAAAATTTAAGTAGTCAATAAAAATGTCTAAAAAAATACAGCTTCTGCATGTTAAACCCGTCATATAAAATCTTGCAGGAGAGTCACACAAATGTAACAAATAGTATTGCTACAACAAAGACAAGTAATACTGAGCATTATCTGACCTCTGACTCCCTGGCATGAAGGTGATATACTGAAATATACAAACCAATGAAGCAAAAAGAAATATTATTCCACTAGTCACAAACCAAATCACACAACAGAGGAAACGACTGATATGCATCAGATTTTTTCCTGTTTCTGCATTATCCTCTAGGAGTGGTGACCCAGCTGTACAGAAATTATTAACTAGATACAAACAAAATAGAGCTACAGGCCACACTGGAGTAGTTACTAGGTAACCAGCATATTGCTGCCAGTGCAAGTATGTTTTAAAGTAAGTTTTTGAAAAGTTACATTTTTTGCTGCATGGTCTCTGCCAAAAGTGACAAGATAAGACTGCAAATAAGCAAAAATTCTCCATACAACCTGTTCAGCAAACAGAAATCAAATAAACTTCTTTAAACTCATATTTCTCATGCAAACAGCCAATTTCTGGGTTAATTTACATCAGCATAAATTTGTAATGACTCAGCTGACGTCCTGGGAGATGATCTAAATTCATATTATTACAACTAAAATGATAATCTGACCTAAGGGGTAAGACACCAGGTCACGTCAAAGGTATAAAAAAAAATAATCAAAAAACTATTTTATAGACTGCCACTCAGCTTGATACACAAAAGACAGTCAAATTATGACAACATTGACTTAGAAAATTCAACCATTAGAAGGCCATGACACCACCACCAACAATTAAAATGAACATTTAGTATCATCAGGCCCAAAATTGTATGAAGTGTTTGACAATGTAAAAGGAGATGTAGGTGGAACTTGTATTCAGTTTCCATAAAACACTGCCCAGAATTTTTCACCTGGAGTGTGTTGACCTTGGCTGGATGCCAGGTGCCCATGAAAGCTGCTCTATCACTTCCTCCTCCTCAACTGGACAGAGGGGAGAAAATATAACAAAAAGCTTGTGGGTTGAGATAAAGACAGGGAGATCACTCAGCAATTACCATCATGGTCAAAACAGATCAACTTGGGGAAATTAATTTGATTTATTGCCAATCAAATCAGAGTAGTGCAATCAGAAATAAAAACAAATCTTAAAACACCTTCCCCCCACCTCTCCCTTCTTCCTGGGCTCAACTTCACTCCTAATTTCTCTACCTCCTTCCCCCTCAAGCAGCGGAGGGGGACTGGGAATGGCGGTTGCGGTCAGTTCGTCACATGTTGTCTCTGCAACTCCTTCCTCCTCACACTCTTCCCCTGCTCCAGTGTGGGGTCCCGCCCACAGGAGACAGTCCTACACAAACTTCTCCAACATGAATCCTTCCCATGGGCTGCATTTCTTCATTAACTGATCCAGCATGGGTCCTTTCCATGGGGTACAGTCCTTCAGGAATGGACTGCTCCAGTTTGGGTCCCCCACGGAGTCACAAGTCCTACCAGAAAACTTGCTGCTGCGTGGGCTCCTCTCTGCAGGCTGCAGTTCCTGCCAGGAGCCTGCTCCAACGTGGCAGCTGCCTTCAGGACATATCCACCTCTGGCACGGGGTCCTCCATGGGCTGCATGGTGGATATCTGCTCCACCGTTAACCTCTATGGGCTACAGGGGGACAACCTGCCTCACCGTGGTCTTCACCATGGGCTGCCGGGGAATCTCTGTTCCAGCACCTGGAGTACCTCCTCCCCCTCCTTCTTCACTGACCTTGGTGTCTGCAGGGTTGTTCCTCTCACATATTCTCACTCCTGTCTCCCAGCTTCTGTTGTGCAGTTTTTACCCTTTCTTAAATATGTTATCACAGAGGTGCTACCAATGTCACTGATTGGGTCAGCTTTGGCCAGCAGAGGGTCTGTCTTTGGAGTCAGCTGGCATTGTCTCTATCAGACATGGGGGAAGCTTCTGGCATCTTCTCACAGAAGCCACCCCTACAGCTCCCCCACTACCAAAACTTTGCCACGCAAACCCAATACAGTTGTCCTCTATTCAAGCAGTACACAAGGAGCAAGACAGGTGTTGTTGGTTTTTTTTAATTAAAAAAAAAAATCTCTAGAAGTCTAATTATACAGTAAAAAAAATTGGACATTTACAAACTCTAACTTCCCTTAAAGGATCTCTCCATTCTGGTATACAGTACTGCATATCCACTAAGTGCTAAAAACTGTATTTAAGCGTTCAATGCAGCCCCTGCAGCCCCCCCACTACCAAAACCTTGCCACATAAACCCAATACAACACCAAAATAGATTTTTTCCCTGAGAGAATTTTATACCTATTAAGCAATGTAATGATGAATCAAAACAGAAACACTTGCATTTTCTCAGAAGAGTAGCCTAGAGATACACATTCTGTATTAACCATCAACTCTAGTGATTACTGCTACATAACTGTGTTAGTAAGAATGGGTATACTTTTCCCCAAGTTTTTTATCATTTGTATAAAAGACACTTAAAAAACCCACCCTCGTCATAATCAAGGCAAAGAAATTCTGTAACGTCTGAAATAAGCCTTTCCCTATCTTAACTCCAAGAGTGACCTGCTGTACTACAGTCAACTGTATCTCTACAAGAATATTGTCTTGCAGATGGAAAAGACACAAAAGCATTTGTAAAAGTACATGTTAGATCAAGGAGCGAAGTGATGTATGCAATCAATAATTTCAAAATTTCAAAGCAGTTGCAGTCACATAAAAGAAAAAAAAAGAATGAAATTAAAGCTGCTAACCACTGGATGCTGCCTTGAGGTCTGATCAGAGTACTTCAGATTAAGAAGAGGAAAGTCATCTGAATATACAACCCATAAGGTAGAAACTGCTACCAGCCCCCAACTAACTATTCAAGTTACAAGAACAGAATTTCTTAGCAAGGGGCTGTAGTAAATATTACAAAGTAATAGAGGATAAACTGGCTCCATAGGACCCTAAACAAAATAAAAGGAATTGTGACCACAAAAAGCAGAGTAAGTGAACAGAGATGCAAACTCAATTTTGTGACTGAGATCAAAAGCAATATGAAAAAAACAGGAGGAAAATATTGGTTTATATCTTGGACAATCATATGCAAGCATAAGTGCTTGATTAGGCTACTTTGTTGGTTTGCGACATTCCTGAAACAAAATCCATGAATGCTGATGAGCTCGTTACTGGTTTGCTAACAGCGGACAACTAGTTTTGCTGTTTTAGAACCACCAGATGTGTTGACCCTTTGATCAGATAATTATTGCTCCTTACAACAGAGAAAAAATGATTTTTCTACCAAAAAGCTGATAGAGGAAGCCTCTGCATACTTAGGTAGCTGTCAGAGATCCAAGACTATCTGCAGCTGGAAATAACCCACAGGAAAAAGAAAAGCCTCAAAGCTCATTTAGGTGAATATAACTTCCCATAGAAACCATGTTGTTCCAGCTTTGGCAAATGTAAGAAATATCTTCACTATTGTATCTTGTCAAAACAAGCTTTTAAGGATGCTTGTAGCAATTTGAACATGTTAATCTAAACATATTAGCACACTTTCCATTCACATTGTCCTACAGCAGCAATAAAAATACCTTTTTCAATATTAAGATTGTTGTGGCAAGGCAGCAAAAAAGTAGCAACTATGATAATAGCACATCTGAGACAGAGGCATTGTTCCCATGCTTAGCACAATGCATAATATATCCTTTTGCTTGAAAAATGAAGTGTTTTGTTTAGAGTTAAATGAAAATTGTTAGCAAACCTGAAACCTTTGTTTTGTTTTGTTTTGTTTTCCTGAGAAAACAAAACATTATTTTTTGTCAGTGTTTTGGTTCAGCCAGCAAAATAAAAGGAACCCAATTACTGAAACATTTGTAAGTATTTTTTCCTTAAAAATAATAAAAAAGTTGGAATATGTTGTAAGTCAACTTTGCTGATAAATATATGCTTTATCATCTCTTCAGAAGCTATCTTAAGGTATATTTGAAGTAATAAGTTGTACCAGATTATGAAACAGTTTTCAGATTCCCTCTAAAATTTTTGAAATATTGAAGGGTTTTCTGAGTGAAATTTTTTAAAGTACTGACAGCAGTAAGGCTCCCACCTCTAATGTTATGCATTTAGCTGCTATCTGTTGTTTGTAGAGTATCCCACCATGTTTCTAAATTTCTTCCTGATGGTAAATTTCTGATTAGGATGTCTGTTGTCAAAAAATGTGGACAAGAAGAAGTTTGGGTACTGAGAGATTTAGTTGGGGGACAATTGTATCAATGAACAATGTGTTCAGAATTCAGAGGGGATTAATCAGTCATTGATCTAAATAAAGAGATTATCTGTTTTATTCTATTTGATGAAATACAGGTTTGGTAAAATACTTCATTAGGCACTGGATGCTGTACAAGTACTTGCTCACCTTCCCTGAGATCAAGTTGTGTAATTTTACAGTCAGAGCACAATTTTGCATTAGTATTCTAGTTGTTTTGTTCTTTCTTTGTCCTGTGATGATACGATGATAAGATTTCAAGGAAAAGCTGTCTCTAGTGCCATTTTTCAGTGTGTATGGTGTAGATCAATAGCATCACAAGAACTGGCATGCTAACACTGATTTTAATGGTGCTCTCTTTTGAATGTATCGTTGATGTTTTAAATATGTTTATCTTGATCTTTCAGTAATTGCTCAGTCATTGCATTTAGTGAAACTGGAATTAGAAACAAGAGCTTTGGCAACAGATTACCTTAAAAGGACTAAAAACATGTCTTTGAAAGTGCCAAAAATTATGTTAGGTGAGATCTCCTGCCTTCCTGCTTCATGTCCCTGGGTGCATTCACATTCGTAACTCCAGATCATATTTCAGATTAAATCCTTACGTCCTGAGATTACCCTTGTAAAAATTCTGATCATCTCTCAGACAGCCTTTTTGGGTCTCCCTGACTTGGGCCTGGAAACCCTCCAGCAACAGGGTACCAGCAGAACTAACCTTTCCATTTAAACAAGACCCCCCTCTACCTTTTGTGGTGTTGTTGAGGAGCCACAGAGGAATTCTGGCAGCTAGCATGTCTAGTGAAAATCTCACAAGTGAACTGCCCCCTCTTATCTGAGATAAATACATCACTATTAAAAGATAAAGCTTTCTAAGGGATGAACACCAGTCACATAATAGGTACCGCTTAGTTTAACACCACAAGTGCCTCCTTACCTCAATTCAACTCCTGGGTGCTAAATCCCAGCTGACTGAACATTCCTGACTGTTCCTGTTTTGAACAGAAGAACAGGAGGTCAGGACCCTGTAGATTCAGGGCTCTGAGACCTCGCTAGGGCCACATGGACAGCTGGACCATAATCCATGAAACTGACACAGCTAATTTTTTCCTCCACTACCTGCACTGGGGAAATTGTCCTTAGGTGTGTCCTAGCTGAACATCACTTCCAGAGGTTATTAGCCATTCAGAAATCCCTGCAAGGTTCACTGCAGTTAGTTACAAATAAAGACCAGCCAGTTTCTCATGGATTCAAGGGAAAAAGCTGCTGTTAAATTCTTTCCTTCCTAATCCAAATCCAGCTAGCTCTAAATCAAACAAAATCTAGATGGACCTGAACCGGTTTCTCTCATTTCAATGGAGAATTTTTAAAAATACATATGATGTACGAAATTCTGGAAAACTTAAAATTAAATGTTTTGTTTCAGTGTCTATCATTCCTTGTTTCTCAGAGAATAGTTTCATTTGCCTGCAGATGCTTATTTTAGATAACAAAGATATTCATGTGAATTGAATGTGAAAAATCCTGCAAGTTTAATAAAATAATTTAGAGCCAAATCCTCCACTGGTATGAATTAATAATTTGCAGAAATTAGAATTATGTTTATTGACAGTCATTGTGAATCCAGAGAGATATTTGGAAAAGAACTTTCCCCTTGTGTTTATTATCTCTACAAGTTGAGTATATTTTTCCTTTGATACCACATGAGCAATATTTGAAAGAGAAAATCCCATGGAAATTCTGTATGCTGAGTTGTGGTTCAAGGCTGAAGGCTATGATACTCAACCTTTAGCCTTTGCCTGTGTATAGCTCAGCAGGGAGAATAATACAGACACCAAGCCTACTCCGGCTGGTCCTCTGCCTCTCCAGCCCCGGAAGAATAAGCTGAAAAATGGATGAATTGATCTGGCAGTGATAGCATATGGCAGCTGCCACAGGACCATAGCTTGCAGCCTATTGCATGATGGACATAAGTAAGGAGCTGGTTGCTACCACCACAGCTCTTCATCCAGCTGTCTGCACTGGAGGAGTCCTCAAGAAAATTTCCCCTGGCCAGTGAGAAAAGTTGTATATCAGTAAATCAAACATTTTGTTGACAAGCTGTATGGCCACTCTCAGGTCATTTAGTATTTTTACTTATGTCTGCCTTATCTACTGTATCTGTTTAGATTGGAAATGGTTTTGGTGTAGGACCAGGTGCTCTTTCTTTCTACAGCATAATATCTTGTAAACAATAATAAATATTTTTAAAAGATGTTTATATTCTAAATAATGATAATAATAAAAAAGGCAGCTCAAAGTATTTTGATTGAGATAACTGGACACAAACATCTGAGCACAAAAATGGGAGCTTGAAAGAATTTGTCTTCTAATTGAATTATTGCCAGCTTACTGGAAGTTATCTTTCTGGCAGCATGACCTATGTTTCTTTGAATTGCAGTACTGTAATATGTACAGTTTGCTGCTTGTTTCTCTGAAACATCTAGACCCAGACAGAAGGAGCTGCTTCATTAATTCTGAATGGCTTTGTTTCATAAGTTACTAGAATCTTCTCATATTAGCGTGGGTTTCTGGTGTGCGTACTTCAGAAGGAAGCCATGTTTAATGAGGAAATATCTTGAAAAATATTGCAGATTTTCACAATATTGGCCAACCTCTTAGAGCAGATATATTAGCAAGATAGCCACTGTGTTTTAATTTCTATCTTAACATTTTTATCACAGCTGTTCAAAATGTTGATGAGACTGTCATAAGTAGCTGTAGCAGCTACCTACTATTGCATTGACATCAAATCTTTCTGCAGTTAGATAATAATAAAAGCAAAACAGTCAAGGGGAAGACATCAAATAACTAAAAATTCTGAAAGCCAGCACTGGTTACTCCAAGCATGCATATATAATAACTAGGATACTTTATAAGTATTGATAATAATTCTGCACTTTGAAGGACTGTTTGAAAAATATATGTCTTAAAAAAACATTAGCTTGTGACTTCTAAATTCCACTAGCAGGTTTATTTTGCTCAAAATATATGGAAAGGAAACAGAATTTTAAACATTTTTTTGTTCTTGTTGATGAATAGATACGTAGATTAATAGTAGCTACGAGAAACAGTGCATCAGGGATCTTGTGGAAGACTTTGTATTGAGGAGTTAGTGACCTTGAATAGGCCACGTCTGCTCTATTGGGCCTCGTACTCAGGGCTTGAGCAGCCCATATGTTAGCATGAGCAGCCACTGTAGGGGAACATGCTGGAGGGCCCAGTGCCTGCCAGTGCTGTGTTGGTGGGTGTTATGACAGAGATAAGATGCCATCCTGTCAGGAGAAGATACATGATTGTCTTTGTTACACAGGATAAAAGGCACCACAGTGTGGGAAGGAGATTGAATCTCTCCATGGGCAGGATCTAAGCAGCATGCCATGGGAAGATCCATCCGTGCTCTGTCTGATGCTGCATGAATGCAGGGTGCCCAGCATCTGAAAGGAAGTAAAATTTACTCACTATCTATATTCCTGGATTTATTCTGTCTTTCTAAAACAGCTATTTTATTGCACTATTTGTTTCTGTGCCTTTCTTATTGAGATCCAGAAAGAACCCTGCAACACTCCCCCCACCCCCAGTGCTGAACACACGGCAAGTCCCAAGTCAGCATCAGTGAGCACTCTTGATATTTTGACTGCAACCCTTGCCGTCAAAGGCTAGCTAATTCTTCACATTAAAAATATTAAATAGAAAGAAAGAAGTCAAATATACATTTGGCAACAGAAGGATAAAAATAATCTGTACAGCTTATTTTAATTTATTGTTTTTAAAAAATGAAAACTGTTATTGAATCCAACAAAAGACCACTTCATTCATGGCTGTCCAAAATAGTTGTTTATTGTTTTGCTTTGTTTGCAGAATTTTACACAAATGGGTTTTTCTTAAAATTAAGGATTTTGTTTTTAAATAAAAAAAGGAAACATATCTTTCTGTTGTCCTACTCAGATTTAACTGCTCAGAACTTACTAGAGTTGCAGTTGCTTAAAATAGCCTCTTTTTATACCACTACCATATGTAAATATAATTTTCTGCTGCTGTTATACTCTTACTCTTCAACAGCACTGCTACAATGTCTTAATTTATATGAGTCCAAGTATTCTGTTGGTATGTCGATTTTGCTGAATAAAAGACAGCCCTGACCCTAAGACCAAGTGGCACAGACAGGTTAACGTCCACCTGTCTCCTAGAATAGACCAGTTACCTTCTCGATAGATATCTTTAGCTGTGGATCCCCAGTGGGTCTTACACAGCATCCTTGTAGCATTGACACATAATTATCACAGGGGTTTGTGGCTTTCCATTCTTTTATTTTTAATTTTCGTTTCAAGTTGTCTGAAATAATTCAAGGACTATGTTTAGCCCATCAGAATGGTGCTTTATAGCATGAATCTGAAAGTATGTATTGTGAGTTTTAAGGTATGGCATAAAGGTGTGCAGAGGGATGGTGCTGATAAAGTGCCAGAAGACTCTATAATGTGAAGGGATTCAAAAATGATGCAGTCTTTTAGTACTGACCTTTTGGAGCAAGACTATCCAATGTATAGTATGCTCCAAACTCTGCCCAGATTTTGTCTTACATGAGACTAATTCACAGCTGACACAGAAAGAAAAATAAAAAGGTAGATAATTAGGGACCAGTGTTCAAATTTAATTCTTGACTTTCTATAGTTTCATGGTGTAGATGTGCCTTTTAGGACTTCAGATTCATAGGATCATGGTTTCAGATGGAGCCTGGGTGCTTTTCTATAACAATCATCAGAAGTAATAACTGGATATCAGGTTCTTGAATCAGATATAACAAGTCCCTTTTTTAATATACAATACATTTCTGGATCTTCTGAAACAGCTACTCCAGAAAATTTGAAGTCCCGTGTATGCTTACCCTTATTTAGTTGTGTAGAGGACTAGTCAAGGTGACCATTATGGAAGGAGGTCATAAAATTTACCTTACTGAAAAGGTTTTCCAAACGGTGTGGTTTTTTATTTTAATAAAAGCATTCTTTATGTTTATTGCAAAATATTTCAGCTGTTCCATTCACAGATAATTGATAATTTACAATAATTTTACACTGTTCATATTTATTATAATAACACTATATATGTAAATCATCTTGTATAATTTTAAATTACAGGATTTTTACAGGTTTTCCTGTCATCTTTAATTATATATCTATATATATTAACTTGTAAGCCCTTTGATTTTTCCCCAGTGCCCCAAAATTTGTGTGTTACAAGACTCTTAAAACCAGCACCAGGCAAGATTAACCAAAGAGCCCACAGAAAGAATGTGCCTTCATTCTGCAGTTTGAAAGTATGAGAGACCTCTGATACTTGAATCAGAAAAAAAGATAAGAATGTCCTTGATGGAAACCAAGAAGCAACATGTGTGTGATTATCTTGGATAGCATTTGAGGATAAATTTTCTAAAACATCACCTTCTTTCCTATTAAAGATGTATTTCTATGGTCCAGTATAACTTTCACACAGTGGGTGATTCCATAGCTCTTTAAAATAAATGATTCAAAGGTGTGTAACACATAAAAACTTCTGCAAGAAATTCAGTTTGTCTCTAAAAGTCTAGATAGAAATCTCTTAACTGTGACTGATAAAAATCCTACAGGTCTGTGTGATTTAACAACTATATATTAGTAATATATTAAAATATATCTTATGTTCAGTATTTGCTTTGACTGGGACCATGAAGAGAATTGATTATATAGAAAGTAATAGGCATAAGCACTTTTGATTACATGGGGACCTGGACTGCCTAAAAAAATCTTTGTTGTTTAAAACCCAACAATTTTCATTTTTAAAAAAATTGTAACTTTTAATAATTGTTGTTAACAACAATATTTTAAAAACAATTTTTTGTTGTTGTTTTTTGAAAACCAACAATTTTCATCATGCATTTAGAATATAAGTTTTTTATCCCTGCCCTATGAGTTAGGGATAGATGTCTGGGACAGATCTTGCCTTTATGTATTGGGGTCACTACATGTACTAATACTTCACACTAAATGAGACTTTGATCAAAATTTTTTACAGAAGTCTCATCCATTAATTAAAAGAAAAACAGATTTCTGGAAGCAGTTGATAAATTTCTTGATTCCATATTCTGAAAGGTAAAAACACACTAAAATGAGATGTCTCTGCTTATTACTTTTAAGTGAAAAAATATTTTCATTCAGAATATGCTTCAGAGAATGAACTATATATAATGATCAAAAAGACTGAAATGCATATGAAACCATTTTAATGACTGAAACTTTGACTGACATGAACAAAAAAAATCAGTTTACAAAGATACAGATTTACACTGTGAAAGACATTTTTTCTTGTAATGAGAACACTGATGATACTTAGCTCAGTCTAGAACCCTTTATTAGCCTTATTCAAATCATCAAAGGAAATGGCAGAGCACACTGTCATTTGCATAAGCCTTCCTTTCAGAAGATGTTGGATACTATGGATCGGTAAAGCCTTTGTCTAGATAGTGTATATTTCTGTCAAAGATTGAATTGTAGGAAGGGTTCTACTCTTCATGTCATGAAAGTGATCATTCTGTTGGAAAGAAATTTGTATCTTTGCATCATTTTTACATTAATTTGCTGTTCCTTGAAATTAAGCACAACTTTCAAAATGGGCAACTGTCTCATTTTTTGTGAGAAAAAGAAGAGTGCAGGGACACTTCCATAGCTGCAATGTGGATTATTGTATGTCAACCTCTTATATCCTAGTAAACCTCAGTATTAGTCCAGTAAAACCTTTTTTGAAAACTGCTTTGCCATCAAATAAGGATTCCGTTTCCGTAATTGTACTGGTAAAACACTTTGGAGAAACCAGGATTACTGCAGGATTATGCTATGAATGTGTTCTATTTTAATGTCAAGTCCAGCTCTTCAGTTACCATAAACATCTTCTACTGAAGTCAGAGGAGTTCAGCTTTCCATATTAACTGAAGACTCAGCACACCTCCCACCACCACCATTCAGATAAAAAGACTTGTCTTATAAGTTGTTGCTATCTTATAATAATGCTAGGCAATGCTGATACTGATCAATCAAGGAAAACCAAATTATGTTACACACCAGCTGAGGACTGCTGCAACTCACCAATCAGGCCATCTGATAGAAGGAATAATTTTGCTCCACTAACTAGATAGTTGTTAAAGGAAGAGGACACAAGAATCCCTAAAATGAAAGGCAAAATAGCCCTTTTGAATTGCCATAACACTTCAAAGGACAAATAAGGGTCACAGACCATGTCACCACTCACCTAAGCTGCAACTTCATTATCAAGAGCTGCAGGGTATGCTAACTCTATGTCTACTGTGAATATGCAAAGCCAAGGCAAAGGGAGCTTTCATAAGATGTTAAACAATATTGTGGGGGACTCTAGGTTCTTTTCGAGCTTTTGGGGCTCTGGTGCTTTTGCCTGTTGTTATGCTGTTCATTGATGGTATTATCATAGAATCATAGAATCATAGAATCATA
>WAAD01028667.1:3427-27648 GCA_013389945.1 Fregata magnificens
TGCCATCAATAGGGTAGGCTGAAATAGAGAACTGGAACCCTTTGTACTACATTCTTACTGGATAATATTGGCCTTATTCAATTAAACTAGCGTTGCGCTCACCAGCTCTGCAAATGGCAAAGATTATGCTAAATTAATATCGATTACTCTTACATCTGGCAAGCCTGCAGTGCATCATTTCTTTCTTACAGTAAATAACTCAGTACAGTAGTTGTGAAAGTGAATGATTTCATTCCCTCCAACTTCAAGAAACAAATTCATAGATGTCCTAGGGTAACAAAATGATTTAATTTTGTTGATTTTTGTTCTTTAATGCTGCAAACTATCAGTATTTATAAAAACAAGAAAACCAACTGATTTTGCACCATGTTTTTGTTACTGTGACCATACAAAAGGAATCTACTAAGTGTAGCTAAATGATGTTATTAAAATTGTATCTATCCATCATATAGTAATGCTAAGATCACAACCAAGCAAACTTACGGATTGGAGTCTGAAAGTTCAAATTCTGCATGGCTGAATCTGATTGAGAATGCTATGGAAAATGTTTGTTGCTTTCTGTCCTCTTCCTAATTAAAATATTGCGCAATCAGCAAGAAGAAACTCCTAAGTGACGTATAAGCTGATTTGAAAGCCTTCACAAGGGAAGTCGGATAGCTCCAGAAAATTGAGTGTTTTCACTCAGTTGTTTAAAATTGCTCTTAACATTATAATTGGTCTTTTAAAGGTTCTTAACATGTCCTTTGCAAACTGATTCATTTTGCCTACAGGAAAGAAAATAGCTTACTCTTACCGAAGATCACTTACACAGGCAGACAGAATTGGCCATGAGGTGGTATTATAGTTCAGTACTAACAGTCTATTATATTTTGGTTTATCATAGCTGAGTGGAGGAAAACATTATTTGCCAAGTTACTCACCATAATGTATAAGGCTTCCTCTTTAGGAAAACGTAGATGTGCTAAAGATTTATATATGTAAAGAAGTGAAAACATTTGGACTGGGATAGAGGTTACTCTATATTAGGCCTTGGAGACAATGGCTATGGTGACTTTTTTAATATGTGGAAACATTTGAATGTTGGCTTTCGAAAAGAAGTTGTATTTAAATTAAAGCTCATTTGACGTGCTCTTCGTATTAAAAAACTATTGTTCTGGAAGTGGTTTCTTATCTGCTTGAAGGCTTAAGGGTATTACTAAAAGTTATTTAAATGTGAGCGGGTTTTGGTTTTGCTTTTTTTTTCTTTTTTTTTTTAAATAAGAGATGTATACAATTGTAATTCTACTTCCGTGGTAGCATTTCATTTCTCCTGAGGAAAGTGCATTTCTTATTCAAAAAATCTGGCTGGCCCCATAATTTAAATTGAAATAAAATTTTGAAGAAAACCATGTGTTCTTTACTGTGTTACTGAAGAAGATGAGTTTCCTGTGGATATGTATCTGTTCTCTTTTATTGCCTTAGAGGGGTTCAGCTTTCTCCCTTTTCAGTGTGAAATAATTTTAAATCATGAAATCTCTGGCTTGCAAAAACATTTTTAAGGAATTACGACAAAGTGCTGTATTAGAGATATAATCAATTTTAATTAATTGTTTGTAGCCTCTCTTGCCTATTTGTAGTGTTACTTGCTGATTCTGTTCCTTTTTTCATGACCAAGGGCAAAGAGAGGAGATGCTATTTCCTGCGTCACATCTAGAGACAGGACCTGATAGGATTAGTGGAAGTGAATCCTCAATAATTTTTGGCCCTTCCCTTCTCTCTAAATTTCAGGAGCTGAAAGTGTGTGCAACTGGTAACTCTTTCCTTAGGAAATCCTGTGGTCTCTTTGCCTTTGAAGCTGTCTGCCTCTGTCTGTTTTTCACAGGTAACACCCCAAGTTATGCAGGGTGGCAAACATCGTGAGTGTGTTACATTTTAAAAAAAGAAGGGGGAAAAAAAAACATTCAGCAGTTTTTGAGGCAGATTCTTCAGATGGTTTTGTTCAGGAAAAGGAAAATGATTGAAAAATCTGATTTCCTGCCAGGAACATACTTACCTTGCAGATACAAATATTTGTTCTTTTATAGCCCCTACTAGAGGCTACACCTGCTTGAGTCTTTATAGAAAATGTTAGTATTTTTCTCCCTCACTGATAGTAAGATCGCAGGTTACAAGGGGAAGGAGTAATTTATACTTGTAGTCAAACCAATTGCATATTTTAATTAAAAGAAAGAGTGGTCAAGTTGGGTAGTTGACTGGGTGTTTGGATGAAATGGCCCTGGCGGGAGGAGGCATGGAAAATGCAAGGAGATGTTGCACTGACTTCTTAAAATTTGTTTTCCCCACAGAGTTGATCGGCAGGACCTGCCTCATGAGCTGCCATCTCTAGGAACCAGAGTAAAAGTTGCCCTCGGAGCCCACGGGAGCAGGTCATGGACAAAGCTGCTTTCAGTAAGTTTGCTTCTGTTTGTGGCCTGCCAAGTCATTCCTAGCAGGCAACTTCATTGGTTTTCCTTTTGCTGCTACACTTTTTCTCCCCGCTTTATTCTAGACATTTGGTGGCTGCTTTGTTGAATGATTTTCCTGTCCATATTGCTTTCCCTTATGTGGCTGTTCACTTGAGCTGGTGCCATCTCATTGGGTGCAGTACCTTTATTCTCTGTCATCATTTTGGTTATTTCTCATGATGCATCTGTACTCCTTTCTCCAAAGGTTTTGGCCTTTGTAAGGCTGTTTTAAGTGCTGTTTCTTTTAGCTTTTCAGCATATTGTAAATCAAGTTGATGGCTACTATCATAATGAGGAAAAAATAACCCTATTCTTTTGCATGTTATCCCTTTAAATCAGTGTTCAGCTTAATCTGAGCACATTGAACTTGTGAAGAGTTGTTTCCAGTGTATGCAATCTGTATTTACAAGTGCACCTGGGTAGATCCAGTTTAAATCCCATGTGACTGGAGGCAGGTCAAAATATCAAAAAAATCAAGACATGGGAAGAAGTTGAGGGAGGAGAGGGACCCTTCAATATATTGCATTCTTTGAAGGAAATTGACTATTTCATGAGAGGAAAGACCTGTTCTGCTTCCTAAAGGTATCTGCTGACTTGCTTCTGTTTAAAAAAAACACCACCACAAAACCCTGAGTTATATAGCCAACATATAATTAGATTTTGGTAAGTGTGTTGTATTCACAACAAAATATAAAGGCAAGCTCTTTTTTAGAGAGCTCATACTGGAGGTTCTGGCTTACACAACAAAAGTAAGGATATTGTTTTCTTGCTCAGAAACGCCCTGGCCAGAACTAGCGTTCTGTCACTTTTCATAAATGGACCCATTTATGCTAAAAGTTTCTTCACCATCTATCGCAGGAGAGTATTCCAGCTGTGTTGTGGTGGTGCTGAGTGTAACTTCGGTACGCAGGATTACATCCACCAAGGGAGAGTGTCACACATCTAGAGGTGACACTAGCCGACGCGCCTTATGTGTTCCTAATAATGATAACACTGAAGGACTGATCAAGAGGGCATGTTTGGAGTGGAGTAAGATAAACAATATGCTGTAATATATAGTTTAGATATGTTTTAGGTGGGGTGGATCTGTTTGGAAAAAGTAAGTGGTAAATATATATGCTACCTTTTATATCTGTTGGAACAGCTATATATGTACTATTTAAGATAAATGATTACAACTGGAGTTGTCGGCTCTCCTTGCCTAAAATCAAATCAACAGTGGGTTTTTTCCATTTTTTTCCCCAGCAAATTCCTTGTACTAAGCTGTCATGGAGGATCCCATTACAGTTCTTGTTTCTTCCTCTTGCGGCAGCCTTTGGGAATGCCTCGCATCCCACCATGAAGAAACTCAGGGTGATAATAATGTGAGTGTTGCTTAACAAGGTTCTACTAGTAAAACAGATGTTGAACTGAATTTAATATTGCTTAGTGTTATTTAGAGACTTGCAGGAGAGGATTAGGTTTGCATTTAATTTGAGAAAAAAAAAAGAATAGAAGCTGTAAAGATTTTTAGGGCTGTTGTGGCAAGTTTAAGAATGTTGTGTATTCTAACATAAATAAGCCTTCGTAACTATAATTCGGGGCATCTAAATAAGGCATGCAGTATGTGTAGTACATTGATTAAGCAACTGAGGTGTGAGCGAGCCAAGTTTTTGGCCTCAGCTCTTTAACAGCCTCTACAGATTGTATGGAATTAAAAGAAAATGTGTCACTAAGAGAAATCAGACTGTATTGCAGGCTTCTAGGCATCTAGAACGGTTGAGAAAGACAGTCTGGATAGACTAAAAGGTGCAAAGGTTCACCTGGCCGTAAAACTTAGCTTGCAGTGGCTGAATTTCCTCATCTTTTTCCATCTGTGGAATTACAGAGTGCTGGGTCATGCCAGCTAATACCCAATTACATGAAAACGGCATTTAAGGATTTACAATAATATTACATTTTTACATAAAACGTTTTTGCCCTAGAAATTGCTTCTTAAAGAAGTAGGAGAACAATCTCACAAACAAAGCCAGTGTATTAGCAGAGCTAGGTTTTTGTAATGTTTCTTCAGGCTATTAGAACAGTATTAACTTTGTGATGGTGCACATGCCTCATGTTTGAGGAGCCCTTAGGAAACACAGACATGCAGATTAGGGTTGAATCTTAGTTGTAAGTCATATCAGAGCACTGTTCTAGAAACAAAAAAAACCCAGAGATAAAGCTAACATAGCAGGACCAGTTACAAACCTACAGAGAAGTGTAAGATGAGTTCATTGGAGGTTGTGAATAGCTTGTAAGTATCTATTATTTAATTCAAAAGATGAAATGGTGTGCCATACTAGGTTGTAAGCCATCAGAGTGCAATATGTGTAATATGGTACATACTATACAGACAGGATTGGAATTTTGGCTTCAGTTTATCTAATGTAAGAAACAGATATTTTACAAAGAACAAAGAGTGAAAGAGCTATGATGGACAGTGGCTGAAAGTATTCTTGCTTCTTGGTGTTATTTGGGAAGCTGGAGCCAAGCTCTCCAATTTCTAATGCCAGTCTTCCCTTCTCTTGGGTATTTGCCTAGTTTGAGTGAAACCTGCAGGTGGAAGGGGAGAGGCATGGTGACAAAACCAAAATTATTAACATATCAGGGAAAAGCACATGTCTCATTCCTTACTGCTACTTTACAATTTTAAAATGTTTGCCCTTTATATCTTTGGTATGAGACTAAACTGAAAGCTAGCATGGGGTAATTTAAACTTTTGTACAGAAACTTTTAAAAGAGCATTAAGTTTTGAGTTCATTCCTTTTAGCTGAATGTTTCTTCTGAGCTATGTTTTTTCTTTTAGCCTTGACTGTTGTAGATTAAATTTCCCTTGACTACACATTGTACTTTTGGTAATTAGTAACACATGACAGCTGTGCACAGGTGGTGTTATAGTTTGTAGCGTGCTCTGGTATAAGGTTCATAAGGGGAAAAAGCAAGTAGGCTAAATTAATGAGAACAGTGAGTTATTGACAGTTTTAGATGTCCCAGTTCGAAAAAGAAGGTAGTTCTTATTTTACTAATAAAGATGTGCAAAACCTAGGAATTGCTAATAATTGTATTGATATTTATGTTGGCTGATGGCTCTTCAAAATGAGCAGTAAACCACAGTCTAGTTTTGAAAAACATCTGCTAGGCAGGTAACACCCAAGGTGAAATATTATTGTGTGGCTTGTGGTTTCAGCTCGTTTCCACCAGCTGTATAGGCTCTGCTGCCAGCTCCTGGGCAGGAGAGAGTTGGCACTGCTGCCAGTACAGCTGCCCCTTGCTGTGGCATCAGCTTTCTGCAGTCTCTTGGCTGACCTGGCTGTGCCTCATCACACAGACTTCTTCCACATTAGATAAAAACCTCCAGGAAGAGAACTCAGAGCAAGATAAGGCAATGAAGCGAAGTGTCAGAAAAGACCCAGTTTTGCAGCAGAGCTGTCAGCATCCTTGTAACACAGCGCTGCAGTGTGAACAGCAGTTTTGTTACCTGTCTGACTCAGATAACTGTGTTTAGTCAGCCACATGAGCTGAACTGTTTCTGGTATGGGGATATGATAGTTTGTAAATCTTCTTTATCTCTTCTGGTGGTCCCACTCCTTGCGTCTGAACTTCCAAGTCCATAGGTTATTTTCTGCAGCTCTGTTTTCTGTTAGTTAATCCCTCTCTTACCGAGTCTGATTCTTCACTTACAAAATCCCAATCCTCTTGGCAAATCACTGCTTTCCACTCTTGCCCTTCCCTTCCAATTTCTGCCATTTGTCTTTTCAGTCCTTTTTCCAAGGGGCTCTTTTGGATATTTTGGGAAATGCTCTGTAATTGCTGAATCTCACATAAGAAGTGCAGTTATTTATGTCTAATCATTTTTTCTCCAGTTGTAAAGGGTTTATCATCCAGTGTCATTGCTGCAGGCAACATGTGGTTTCCTATAGACCACTATTTGTATGTCATTAGAAAATAGCAAATAGGCAAAGCGAGAGTACATTGTGAGTACAGCACATATGGGGCTCACAGCACTGTGTCAGGCACACAAGAATTCTGACGGTGATGTGGAGAGGGATGGGAGAAAATAGCATAGTTTGGTCAGGGTGAATCTTGCTAATGGTTGAGGTACCACAGGTTTGGCATGGGGCTTGGTTGACCATGTAATGTTAGGAAGCCAGGTGCTATCATCACCCACACACAGCTGTGTGGGGCAGCATATACCTGGAGTTGATAACAGATTTATAAAGCAGCCAGTGTTTTATCTCTGCTTTCCAAATGCTGCCCTGTTTCTATAAACCGTTATATTTGGTTTTCTGGTGTCAATGATGGGCTCTGTCAGTGAGTGAGCTATTGCAATCTTTCCTGTCACTTCTGTGCTGTAGGTAGGTGGCTGGGATGGTCTCCTGATCTCTAGCTAGCTGGCAGGGTGGTGTTACAGGTGAGCCTTGCTCTCCAAACAGTCAAACAGTGTCTCTATCATCCTGTGACTAGACAGCAGTCTGCGCTGAATCTTCTGAACTCAGCAGAGGAGATCGGATCTTTGATTTCCTGTTCTCTTGGTGCATTAGTGCTAAAAAGACTGCTTCTGCTGCAGCAGTTTGATTTGCTGTGCTGCTACCAGAAGTGACAGGTGTAAGGACTAATCTATGCCCCTAGTGTGCAGGTTCAGACTGACCTTTGCAATCTGCATGCAAGGTAAATATCTCAACCAGACCCTGTTGCCCTCCGCTGCTGTCTGTCTTATTCATTAGTACTCTCAGGACAAGAAAAGGCAACTGCAAATCGAACAACATTTAAATTGGTACACCAAAGGGACAGATGAGCTGATAACATTGCCCAGGCAACTGGCTTCACGACCTGACATGAAGGTTGTTCTCAGGACTGGCCTGGAGCCTCTCCTGGAGAGCACTGGGTGATGATACCCATGTCACTGTTGTTTGTTGCTTGAGTGACACTGCTTTTTGTGGCAACATTTCCACACCTCTCCAACCTTATCCTCTGACACAGTGTAGAGCTGTTTGAAGGCTGCTGGAAATAATGCTGTCTGGAGCAATCTGCTGGAGTGAGGTCCTTCAGCCTGTAGCTGCTGAACTTCTGGACATGCGTGGTCTGCTTCTGAGAGGTCTGCAATGTCTACAGGCTTACATTCACTGTACAGGGAGGTTTTGCTTTCTTTGGAGGAAAAAAAAAAAAAGTCCACAGATCAAGGGTCAAAAGTCCTGTGATGGCCAGATGGTTTTAATTTGGTTGTCCTTATCTTACAGTGTGGCCTTTAACTTCAGGAGGCAGAAGATAAGTGAGAAGGTATCCCTACCCAGACAGAGAACTGGCAGTTCTGATCTGAGGTTCTCCACACCTGAAAGAAAACTCCTGTGCCAAAGTGGGTAGTTTTCTGTCCCTTTTTGCCTCCACAGCAGCGGAGGGCACAGAAGCAGATCTGAGCCAGACACTGGTTGTTCCTGGTGACATCAGTTTCTGGTTTTTGGTCTGGCTTCCTGGATGTTTCTCTGCATATTGTGGCCTGATCCAGAGCCCACTGAAACGTAAAAGATGATTACTGGTGGCTTCGGGGGCTTTAGACCTGCCCTCTAGGACGGTCCAGGTCTCAAGGCATTCCTGATCAGTACTGAGTGGACAGAGGAGGGCCTTCTTTTAGCAAAGTACAGGAGGTCAGGCATTTTTGTTTATAATGCAAAAAGAAAAGAATGAAAACCAAGCCTTGGGAGCATTCCTGCTGTAGGAGAAACTTCTGCTCTATGAGCAAAGGAGTGGAGGGAGTCTGCTTTCCAGTGGATTTGTCTACCATTCATGTTCCTTGTGACAGGCTTACAGGTGGGAAGCAGCATGGGGGTGGCCACTGTGGCTCTACATGTGTGCATTGCCCAGTTTACTGGTGCCAAGCAGAGTTTGTGCCTTTGGGGTGAAGGCAGCCAGCAAAGGAAGTGGGATGGGGAGGAGGAGACAGCTACAACTGTTCCCAGTGTCAATGTGGAGCTGCTGAGTGGCAGCAGCCAGCAGGTATGTTACTCTGGAGTGAGAATTGGGGTACGAGGGGTGAGGGAGCAGGGATGGGAGCTGAGAGAAGAAGGGGATGGGAGAGATGAGTGCTCTCCTGCAGGATGGCTCAGGGCTGAAGGGGATTGAGGAGGAGGAGGAGGTGGTTCCAGCAGGGAGGAAAGGACATGGAGATGAAAATGCTAGCTCAGAAGGCACCTGGGGATTACTGGGAAGTGCCACCTCCTTCACAGGAAAACTTGTGTCTGGGCCTGTCTTCCGGATGGAGATCCCTGCATGGGGCTGCTGTAACCTTCTACCCTGCTCTGTGACTGGGGAGGATTATTGAACACCACCCCCTGCCCTGCACAGCCGGTGTCTGTGGCACTCGTGGCCGTGGCTGCCAGAAATGAGGCAGTCACACAGAGCCATCTGAAAATTGTAGTCACAGCCCTTGCTTTGTCTAAGTCGGGGCTCTCTGGCTGGACTGTCTCCATGTGAAAGTATCCAAAATTGATGTGGATCCTCTGGGGCATTGCGCAGTTTAGTTAGTCCAAGTCAATTCAAAATGAAATACTGTTTTGATCCTCTTTACAAAACCAACCTTTTTAATTTTTTTTTGGCAGAAACAACATTTTTCCCCTCATGGAAAATTTCTATTTTCTCAGAAACAGAATTCTCTTTCAGGAGATCTCCCCTATGGAAAATTCCCAGCCAGCTCCAAATCTAAAACTTGATGCCAGAAAACATCTAGCAAGCATTAGCAGAGGGTGACTTGGGGTGTAATGTATCATTTCATTCTAACTAGGGCAATATAGCCACATGAATCTGAGAACATGAGCAGGCGCTCAGCATCCCGAACTCAACATGCAGTAGGCAGTCCACTAAAAACACACATGCAGAGCAGGGAAAAAGAGTTATAATCATTTTTCAATTTTTGGAAGCTCAGTTCTGCCCTGAGAAAGAAACTGGCAAAATGTCATCAAATGCGCCGTATCTGCTTCCTCTTACTGACTTCCAAATCCAAAGTGTTCGCTTTACAAATAAGAGGCTGCTTTTTTTTTTTTTTTTTAGCGGCTAGTTTCACCAACAAACAGTCTGAGAGAGAAAAAGGTTTCCTCCTCCTATAAGAAGCATGCAGGGGAAGAAAATTATCTGGCATGTTTGCATGCACAACAGACTTAAATGTTGAAGTTGGTTCAGTTGATGCACAAGAAATAATAGTCTCCAGTCCTTCTCCCACAGCTCTTCTGCTGCTTTTCTACTCAGAAAAGAGACCAGCTGATTGAGAAAGTGCTGTTCCTTTCAGCAAAAAAAGGATTTGGGATTCAAGCCTGTCTCAAAAGGTAACTTAAAGCCTATTCGTGGAAGCATTGCCCAATTTAGTAGACATCCTGGGAAAAAGCAGGCTTCTGGACAGGAAACACGGCTTGGCAGTGCAAGACAGTATCATGCTGGGAAGGGAAAAGGAGGGAGAAAGGCAGGTGAAGGGCTTCAAAATGTGGTAGTGCTTAAGCGTCCTTCCACAGTGTGTTGATGGGTCTCTCTTTGTTTTCATGTGGACCATACAGGCTCATCTTTTAGGTCTGAGCTCACAAGCTGTGATCAAGTATCTCAAACTTGTGTCCCAAACATGGACTTTAGTGTATGTTAAGCCTATCCAGACACTGGAGTACTTTTCTAGCTTCAGTGTAAACTGCTGGCTTGCCTGCCTGCCTTTGATATGAACTGTGAAAAAGAAGCAGCTCTGGTTCAGGTTTGGGTATGTGGTGTCATGGACCAGCACTTGGTCTTTAGCAGCAGCCCAGCTCTGCGATGTCAGCACAGCTTAGGGGCAGAACTTCTATTTTGAAACATATGTGGATGCAAGTTAGCTTAAAGCATTTCTTGGAGTCTAAGAACAGACCAAGCCATTACACAGTCACTGTCCCACTGCTGCTCACTGAAAGTCCCAATAGGGCAGGAGATCTTACCAGATGAACAAATTGATAATTCCTTTTCCTTAAGAGGGACTTCTTCCAGACACACCTAGAGAGACTGTCTACAGACCAAATTGCAATAAATATCCAGCCACAGACCCATCAATATAAATTATTGTCAAAGGCAATGAGAAGGTGTTTTATTTATCACTAATTTCACTCCAGGTATCAAGGACAAGTTTCCTCTGCACAAGGATAGCTGTGAATTTTGGAGGGCTTTTTTTTTTTTTTTAAAGCTAAACCATTAGCAATTTAGAGGTGTTATTTTTTTGCCTTTTAAAAATACTTCTTGCAGCTGAACTAGGTTTGGCTTAGTTTGGTTTTTAAATCCTCGGATTTGCTGACTTGCATTGGATCCTCAAGGCTGCAGGTGGAAGATGGGCACTAACCAAATGTCGTTACCAATGTGCTTGATCCCGACTTGTGCATGTCTTTGATGCTGTTTGCCTCAGAGCCTTCAATTCTAGGCAAGCCTTCAATTTTTAATGTAAAAGAGAAGCAGGAGCAAAAAAATCTTTTTAGAGTAAGAAAGAACTACTGAAAATGCCTTTCATGTCTGCTATGCATTATAAAAATGGGAAAAAAAGTAGTCCAGAGGTTCTGTGCCCACTTCCTTTGTAGGCCTCCTTTGATTTTGTTCAAGCAGTTTTATCCTGTTTTTGGGTTTTCTCTTTGCCTTCCCCACAAAGAAACGGATGAATAAAGTTTCTCTTGTTTGTTGTTATTTAAAATATGAAACTTTACTGCCTTTCAGGTGCTGTCATGAGCTGCTCTTGCACTTTGAAACATTGAATTCTTACTGGCTTTTCCTGTTGTTGCATCTCGTTTTTGAGAGTGATAAAAATGAAAGTAATTTTTAGGCAGCATTTCAGACCCATTTCATTTCTCCGGGTTACAGAGTTAGAAGCACTCAGCATTTCACCACTCCTGCAGGAAAGACCAACCAAACGCTTAGTGAAGGAAGTTTTGTTTCTGAAGAGTTGAGCATGGCTGCAATCTCATAATTGCAAGATTTCCACCTGAGCAGCTGTTGGCAGTTCTGAAATGTTCTGTTAGCCTGTTATCTCTTCTAAATATTTAAATATATATTTAAAAAGAAAAAGGTAGAAAGTAATAGGAAGTTGTCATGCAGGGTGATGTGCAAACCACAGGTGTTCCTTGTTTATCTTGTACCTTTGCACTGAGTGCAGTATTGCATAATGTCACAAGTGCTGAATATTTTCTCTAGCAAAGTGATGCATTTTAATTAAATTCACTGTTTAAAGTTCAGTTATTCATTAAAGGTACCCAGTTGTCCAGAAAGATGTGCTGACCTGGGATATACAATCCTCTGAAGGGGCCTGTCAGGGGTATGAACTAGAAAAACATTATTTCATGTCATTCACACACAAAAAACCATGGAGAGTTCCTTGGCCAGTTAACTACATCGATGTATACTGTTCACCTCGGTTAGTTCATCTGACAGTTTCAAAGTGACGCTGTTCACTGTCTGACATCAGCAAATCAGGGCATCCGTGTCCTTTGGTTTCTGTCTCATGGAATCTGGACTTTGCTGCTATTAGTCAGCTCTTGCAGCCGGGGCTGAGCCTCAGCCTCTCAGACAGCTCCAGCCTCTCCTTTGACCGGGGTGGGAGCCCTTGGGCATTCCTGGTTAGTGGCTCACCTCTGAAGGGCCTTTTCATGATGGAAGCAAGCAGATACAGAAGCTTTGCAAAATTCAAGCTGCATTTATCCACAACAAAGAACGTACAGTTCTCAGCAAACAATAAAATGTTTATTCATTTCCATGTTCTTATTTTTTGTTTTCCACTGCTCAAGTGATCTCTGTGTTGAGGTTGAATCTTTCAGGGCCCAGTAGCCCTCTGCCAGCAGATGTCTTCTTTCCTGAAACAGAGAGGCCCTGTTTTCTCCTACCATCTTTTGCCCTTGTCTGGCCTCAGTGTAAAATATCCTTTGCTATAGAAATGTGTTTCTTCTTTCTCTCATCTGCCCGAGGTTCCTTTCTCTCTGAATTTTGTCTTGTCTTTTATCTTCTCAGATCCAGCACTAGTTTGATCTTGTTTTCCTCTGCAGGTGTTATCCCATCACCAGCCAGTGAGAGAGACAGACAAGAAAACTGGCTTTATCAGGAACAGCATTATTCTTTTGTTCTCCAGAATTATGAAGGGCTTGGCTTCTAATGGTCTTTGCTCAACCTATGCGTGGATAAGCAGGTAAAAGACACCATGGTCTTTACTCAGCATCAGGAACATGGGGCAATAGGCAATGAAAGATGGTCAAAAGATAAGGAAGCAAACACTTAGGTTTCAAACAAATAAATTTGATTCAAGTAGTTTCCCTACCTACTGAAGCGTCAGTGAAGCTGTAACAGCTCACTCTACTTGTGAAAATTTAAACTGCAGCACAAAATCTGAGTGTGCTTTGGTAAGGGTAAAGGCTTGAAAAGGTATGGCACATTTTTTTGGTTCTGTCAAGATAGTGTAATCTCCTACTGTCTGGGAAGCGTGATCAAAGAAACTGTCTTTGGGGGTTGCGAGTATCTGCTGGGCAAGTAAAGTAAGTGATGTTTAAAGGTCAGAGCGCTCTGTTAATGAGACACACATATGGAAAGGGCAAAAGAACCACAGAGGACTTCCTGCGTCATTACAGCAGGTTCTATATGAAGTTGAGAGAATAGCTGAACAAAGCAAACCACAGTGATGACAGGATATTTAAAGCAAAATGGGGAAATAATGAGTCATCCATGTTTATTAAAGTGGAGGGAAAGAGATTTCTGCCTCAGTTCCTTTCTCTATGGCATAAAAAGGCAGCCTGTAACAAAAAGGGGAAAAAAATCCCAATTCCGTTTCATTCCCTTTAACCCAGCCAACCAAAATCCCTTTAGACTATGGAAGTTACCAATTACGTAATGATGTTACCAAAAAAATTGGTATTTTTCAGGAGTCTTGTGTTTAATCTTTCTTTGTAATCAAAGTGATATGTTGTTTGGTTGTAAACAAACACATCTGTACTCATGAGTGTTTCTCAGATATCCAGAGTTTAACAGCATTAGTGAAACCATGTAGTTGAGGGCGTGTCCTCAACCGTATGCAGTGCTGTGTGAAGACACCCAGACTCTCTCTGAGTTACATCACCAGTCTGATTACCTCATGCAGCTCTCCTGGTCTGTCGCCCAGCTAGTGGTTCAGGGCAAGCTTATGAACTGCTCTGCTGTGTTGCGCCGTGAAGACTTGCTTGCAAGGCCTTAAAGAAATATAAAGCACAGGTTTATTTGAAATAGATCATCCCCATGTAACAGATAATGTATTGATTTGGGAATTTATTTTATTGGATTTGGTGTTCCTTAGTGAAAGTTTGACTTTCCAAAAGGAGTGCTTATTTGGGGGAAGACCTTGCCAATGCATTTTCCAAGAGACTCCTGCTGTTTTGTGCAGATTTATACTTCAGACCCTCTAGTATGTTAAGTGACCTCTTTGTCCATCAGAAGCTTTTCCTAAGAGCTTTTATGCAAGTTCTGTTGCTACTTATTATTCTGGTAATAAATCAGGTTGCACATGTTGGATGCCTAAGGTGCCCAGCTCTTACACAGGTGGTGCCCTCTGAAACAGTCCTCCTTAACAAGGCAGGCTGGTGCTGTCAGGAAAGCTCACTCCTCACAGAGACTGTCCATATGGTCTGTTACTATCCGTCTGTTGGTATGAAGACAAACATCTTGCAAGAAATGAAAGTCTGATAATGCGCACAGTGTGAGAGTATGTGTAGGGATAGGTTAATGTTGACATCATTAGTGCTTGGTCACCTAGGTGATGGATCTTGCTGCTATAGTAACCTGGAAGCTACATTACTCATCAAATATGAATTTTAACAAACAGGAATGTTTTAAGGTGTTTGTATCTTGTCCCCTGTAACTGTCTGTTGCCCTTTCAAAATATTTACAAGAATTGTAAAATGAGACTTTTAAGTAAAGCTTCTATTCCCCATTTTTTTCTTGGAATTGTGTCCTGGAAAAGACATGACATTTATGCCCAAGCATCGAACTTAGGATAGAGATCTTTGAAGAAAAGTAGTGCAATTACTTATTGCCTTCTGAACTCTTGCCTTTTAGGACCATCCATCACTAGGGAGGCTGATATTTTGACTTGTATCCAGAGGAGTTTGAGCCAGCTCAATATATATAATCTTTAGGCATACACATGGACTTTTCATACACTTGTACCATCATGTATACCTGCAGCCACGTGCTGTTCCAGGGTCATGTCTGGAACATGGATATTCTGTGTATGGCGTGTGGTAGATTGTGGGACACTAACTTCTCTTTCTTGACCCAAAAAAGAAGTTATTTTAATACATGAGGTGCTTTCAGCTAATTAACAGTATAGTATGTTCCTTCAGGGATGCAACCTTATATGCTGCTGGGTAAGAGATTTTCTTGGATTCAGACACCAGCATCTTTTGGTGCGTCTCACTGAGATCTGTGAAAGATGATTCAGACGTCACAAGAGCACAGAGTGGCAGATCAGCTCCTAAGACTACTGATTTTTCTTTTTGATGACTATATAAAAATTGGCTGTGTGTTTTCAGGAGTCCCACAGTATATGCCCTCCATTACCCACAGTGTGTCATCTTTTTCACTTGGACAATAAAGATAGGAGATTTTTTTAATTCCTATATGGTGGTACTTAATACCAGAGAGATTTTTAGGTTCCTCTTGGCAGAGCAGGATGGGACAAGGGGAATGTGTCCTGATGACATGGGGAGGGACAAACTGGTATGTTCTCCACAATTTGACCTGGCTGACTAGACTTTCTGCTTTTTGGAAAATTTTACAGGGGATGAATAAAAATCTGGAAAAACACAATGAAATCAAAACAGCGAGTGATTAAAAATAAGACTGCCAACTTCCTGTCCCACTTATGCAGAGCACTCTAGGCTTACCATGAAGATGGAGCAGGGCCAGCATGTGTACCCAAGGACTTCACCAAGATAAATTTCCATGTAAATGGGAAGCCATAGAATAGGGTAGCCCATTCATCAGAAGCAACTCTGTGGAAATACCCCAGAGGGTAACCCCAGTCATGCTTGAAATGTCCAAGAGTGCTCTGATGTCCCACCCTACAGTACTGAAGCTTTGCCTGCTCCTGGCACAGCCAACTGCATGGCTGTTGATGCAGGTGTGTTAGATGTTTTGAAAAAGCCTGAGAAAGAATATTTGTTCATGGTACTCCAGCTGTAATATAAACCTAAAAATATTGCTTCTGGGCATTAACAAGACTCTTTAAAAGCTCTGCTGACCGGCATCTTCATTGGCAGAACAGGAACTAGCTGTGTCCATGTGATCTGGTCGCTAATGGTTTCTTAGATGTAGGATTAAAGCAGACTACACATTATTTAGAATAGGGGTAATTGGTAGGGAGGGTTACAATTTAAGCGGCCTTGAAGATAAACACAGGGAAACGGAGGCTGCCATTGGAGGATGCTCTGTACATAAAGTCGTCTGGATTTGCTGTCTATGCTACAAAGAGAGGGTGGATAGAGAAAGATTGCAGTGTAGTTTGGGCATCTACTTGGAATCATTTGGGTTGCCCTTGTTCCAGACAGAAAGGTGTGAAACAGTGTAGGGGGACAAGAAGAGAATGTATAGAGAGCTTACTTTAGCTGCATGACTATCGTGCCCATGTAATTAGCTGGATTAGAGCTAATCTAATTACATTTTTCATTGCTTGTCCATTGGCACTACTGGCTTCTATTTGTGGTGGAGTCCAGTTGACCCGATGAAGCAACCTCTTTAATCAGTGAGCAGGTGCCCTCTATGTCATGTGAGATTAGGCCAGCTTTAGAAGAAACAACAACAAACAGTGTGTGTGCTTGAGAAAGGTTTCATAGTAGCTTGTTCTTCTAAATGTTTCACCATTAAATATTATTTCTTCCTCAGTCCTTTAGGAGGCAGACTCTGCCAGAAAGAATTTGCCTATGGCTGGCAAGTTGAGTGAAGATTAAAGACCTGGAAAAACATCCGTTGTGACTGAATTCTGCAGGGAGCCCTGATCTCAATCCCTGTTCTGTAAGATCACCAGGCTAAAGTCCTGCTGCTATGTTCATGAAGCCGTAGCCCAGTCATGTGAGTGTACCAGGCACTGTAAATAGGAGTGAGTAGCTACAACACTTTTTTCCTCAAAGGAAAGCTAGCTGCTTTTCCTCGATCCCTTGGAAGAGAAACCCAATTTCTATATCACCAGCTGAATTTCAGGTTCTACCTCTCATCTTAAAGTTGTCAAGGATAGTTAATAGTAGTAATAAGGGAAGAGGGAGCAACTAGAATAGGTGGGATTAGGCAATGCTTCTAGCTCTGTATTGAACTGCTTATAGTTTTATAGAGCTGAAGCAAAAGAAAGCTGAAGGTCCCTAGACCAGGTTTTTCCCTTCAGCTTATTTAATGCTTGAACGTGTTTCAGCTGGTGAGTGCAAGGGGAAGTGGACAGATCATTCTCATCACTTAAAACTAAGAATAAATTTTGGTATTCTTTTTCCTCTCAGTGATTTTCCTCTCAGGGTTGAGGAGTAGTGGCAGATCTCCCTACAAAGCAGTTCTATTTGTTCACCAGAAAAGCTGATGGGTGAGTGGGCCAAGGCAGCCAAATTAGTGGGAGTAGTCGAGGGTGAAGGTAGAGCTGATTAGGCCATGCTCGGTGCTATGTAAGGGTAGCTGGCCTCAGAGTAAAAGAGGCTTCTGAGTTTAGAGAAGTCAGCTATCCTAGATATAGATGCCTACGCTCAGGGTTTGAACAAAAACTATTTTTGGTGAAGGTCATCTTAGATGTCATCTTTGTTCCCGTGTCCCTGGGACCTTCTGAACAGGAGTGTGGCAATTACTAGATGTGGTAGAATTTGCTTGCTTTGGCTTTTATTTAATTTGGGCTGCAAAGCAGAGGATACTTGCATAGCAAAGGCTAGATCGATTTCTGCCAATTGCTGACTCCGAGCTTGCTTGAATTTGTTTAATATCTGTTGATGCTATAAATAAGAGCGGCTCTGTCCCTTGCGCTGAAAACTCTGTCAGCCATGCAATACTGAGATTTTGTTAGGTATTAATTAAGTTATGGGTATGTATAGCATGCCATGTGTTGCTAGGAGGGATGGCAGATTCTTTCCATGTGACCCAGTTTGCAATAGGTTCAGGTATGACAAACAAGATAGCTGAACAAAAGGGTTGCTCACTGAGTCACCCTTCCAAAAAGCAGGCAAAACTGAGGATGTCCAGGCAGTTGTTTGCCTTGGGTTCTCAGTGAGACATTTTTGTCCGCATGTCTGTCTAACATGCTGGCCATGGTTTTGTTGTTCTTGGTTTTTTCTCATCTTTTTGGTGTGTATTTTCAGCACTGCATTCAAAGGCAAGGCACCAAAAAGTACCAAATCTAAGGAACCAGGGCAAGAAGGAGGGTGTGTGCTGTGCAAATATTCTGGGCAACGACTGGGCACCAGACAAAAATTTCAGTGAAGACAGAAGAGGTGAAAGTGGGGAGAGGCGATTCAGACTTTCTTGCTCAGTCCTACAACCAGTTAACATTGAAGTCTCCAGCTCCTAAGGATTGTTAGTATTATTATGGTGTCCTGTGATACTTCATCCCTCTTGGGTTCAAGGTAATGGTAGTTTTCTATGCATGTAACATAAAACCCTGAAATGTTCATCAAGATCTGCTAATTAAAGAGACAGCAGACTCATTTAGAGGATGTGGCTGTCACAAGACACCACAGCAATTATCTCTGAGCTTTGAAAACCAGTTCTTCAACAGTCAAACTCCTGGAAAGAGACCACATTTTCTTTCCTTCTTCCCTGCATAAAGTCCGCTGGTATTCAGTGTCACACTCCTTTCTCTTCAGTGTGTTCTGCTCTTGAAAGGAAGCGTTTTATTCAGGCTGAGCATGCTCACTCACTCTTAGCAAGCCCTGAAGAAGGGGAAAACTGAGAGATAAGAAAAAGGTGGAGTCGCCTTTGCTCACAGTATGTTACTTGCATGATGGATGGGCATGAGCTCGTGAAAACTGGGGGCTGCTGGTGTAAGCTAATACACACCTCTTGAAACTACCCAACTTTTCTGTAGCTGACTAAAATATGTATTGTGCTCAGAACTGTAATTGCAGGCGCATTTTCTTGGAGCCAGGCACCTGACACTATAGAAACTGGAGTCAATGGTGCTTCACTCCCCACATCTAAGGCTGATACTATGCTGCATCTGCACTAAGGAACTTCATGTGATGAGCCTGTTGGTTCAAACACTGCTTTGGCAGAGCTCATGATGAAGGAACACTTGTCTGCCCCTGTCAGAAGATAGTTTTTGCCAGGCCTAATGACTTCATGATGTTAGTCTTTATGGTGAGGGCGCTGTCAGCCAGCCTCCCAAAATCCCTTCCAACTCTTTTGGTTTGCAGGTCCGTGGCAGGAAGGAGGGGGCTTTGGTTCAGTTTGTTGCTTCCAGAGAAGATGCATGCCCTGGACTTTTCCACATCATTAGGCCTCTTTCAACATCAGACAAGCAGAATATTACAAGGTTGGTGCAGGTAGAGCAAAAAGTCCCGTTCTTGAATACAGAACTAGAAGTGAGGTGACAGAAGGGAAAGGGAAAGCAAGAGTTCAGATTACATCTTCTCTTGTACTCGAGGGTCCCTCTTTGGGAACTGGGGAAGGATGCAGCTGAACTCTGTGGGGCTGAGACCTCCCACCCGCCTTCTCCCTCAACTACTTAAATCTAGTCCCATGCCTTTTATCTTCTTAAACCAGCATCTCCTCTACATTCCCTTTCTCCTGCTTTTGTTCCTAATCTGTATTTTAACACTTGCATTCATATGTAAAGGTGAGGAATAGGGCTCTTCCCACTTCCTGGGCTTCCTTGGCTTTCAGGCTTGTATCCCGTTCTTTTCACTCATGCTTTCCCACCAACTCGAATGCCCTCCCTGCTGGTCACAGCCTTTCCAGGAGTGAAACAAAGTACTCTGTGCGGAGCTTTCCAAAGTATTCTGATTTGTGGAACCCCTAGCACGTTTCCAGTTAAATTGTGGATACCTCTATAGAAAAACTCCCTCTAAATCGTAGAAAGTGTAATCTGTACAACAATTCTGGTAATTTTGTTGTCTCTGGTGTGCTCCCTGCTTGTCCTATGACATAAAAATACAGATTGGGTATTTAGGGTGCTGTTTCCAAGCCACCTGTTTCCTTCCCTTTCTCACCATCCCTCCCCACTTTTTCACACATACCTGTTAGGGGATTTTGGTGCCACAGCAGGCAACCAAATGTTAACAAGCATCCTGGCTCTGGCTTACAACAGTCCTGCCACCAGGTTAACTGAATGTAGTGGTTCAGGTCAAATCCATTGTAAATCTGGTCTGTGCATACTTTTTGAAATGTGAATACTTTTTTTTTTTAAATACTGAGCGAAGGATGCTAAGTGTTAGCCTTTTATAGACTAGAGTTTATAAAAGAGAGATAACTGAGATACCTGGAGCTTGTTAGTTTCCAGGAGGGAGGCTAATTCGGGATAATTTTTACTATTAGGAGAAAATTACTCGCTTGTTATTTTTGAAGTATATAATGGTAATAGATTTCCGTTTACCCTCCCAGGTGGCCCAGGACTTCCTGCTGCTGCCTAACTATCAGTTTTGTTTCAAAGAAGAGAAAAGAAGGAACAAAAGACTCGATCCATGATAGCTGTAGTAGGGATTGACATGTTACCCTGGGTGGTGTGGCATGCACACCCAGGAGTGACGAGAAGTTCAGCTCAGTTCAGCTGCAGATGAATGCTGTAACTTTCCATGGAAACTACTGGATTGATTCTCTACCTTTGGCTACAGGTAATTGCTTTGCCTCTTGCAATTGTGTGGGGTAATTAGAAGTAGATTATGCAAGGACTAGCAAAAACCATCAGTGCATCCTCTGCATTTGTGGTCTGTTCCTTTAAGAGTGATTATGATTTTTTTACCTTTTTTTTTTTTTGGCCCAGCCTGTCTCTTGCTTTCTACCCAGCTGATCAGTATGGCATAGGAAGGGAAAATAAAAGTGCACTTTCAGGACATTACTGAGTTCTGCTCATTTTTACAGTATGCTATCTAGTACAAGCCCTTATTGGAACTGCAGTGGAAAAGCAGAATGATTTAAGGACTCTAAAATTCACATTTTCTTCCAGCCTGATACCATGAGGGACTATTAATCCACCAGGCAGACCTCTGAAATAGATGCAGCTCAGTAAATGACAAACACATTTTGGTTGGCTCAGAATATATTAAGGCAGTTATCTTGTGCTCTCTCTTTAATATTTTTTTTTTTTCTACAGAAAGTGCTACTTTTTTGAAAGGTGAAAAGTGGCAAGGTAGCGGATAGTTTCCCTAATAAAGGTTTATAAAGCTCCCGCTGATCCATTACTTGAGAAGTGCTATTGTGCTGCTATGCTTAATGAAAGATCAGTCAAGTAAATTGTTCCTGGGATTCAACTTAATTACATGCAAGAGATGGAAACTTTGTTATCAGACTAATAAAATATCAGGTGGCTTTAATGAAGTCAGGTGGCAGTTTTAAACTGAAACCTGCTTGCTTAATAATGGAAAAGACAGTAGATTTGAGCAAGATGTTTTATGAGCAGCGTGTCGCTTCTCCACTGCAAGGCAAGAGACACATTTTTTTTAAGCTGTGTTAGTGAGAAATAAGTTCATTGTCAGTGTTTATCCTCTAAGCCTCAGACTGAAGGGCCTATAGCTGGAAGAGATTTCGTATTGAAAAATTCTTTCAGTCTGAAACTCAACATATGATGGCTGGGGTGATTTTTCTTAATGCTTGCAAAGCCATTTATCCAGATATGTAATTGAAATCAGGAGACGCCTCGGAATGACATGGCTGTGACTGATACTAAATTTTCAACATTAAATAAGTAAAGATGCTTAAAGTTTTAGACCTTTAATGTTGACCCATTTTATAATCATTTGGATGTTTTCCTATGAATTTTTAAAATACCTGTTTTGGGTTTATTGTATGCTGAGAATAACTTGCTTTCCTCACCAGTCCTGCAAATTTTTTTGTGGTAAAATTAATTTGAGTATTCCAGTTGTATTCACAAATAGCGCAAACGGGTAGATTATTTGAGGCACTTGTGCATATTTCCATTAAAAAAACCATTTTTTTTTAAAAGTGCATGTTAACATTAACAGCATCCTGCAGGATTACTGACCTCAGGGGGAGCAGTTGTTGCTCCATGGGTGCTTTTGGAAGCCAGTTCCTGTTTTACAGGGTGGTGTTGTTTAAGCAGTGCCTGGGCACGAGTTGCAGAACCAGCAGCCAGGGAGGGCAGTGGGCTGTCAGGTGGGGCTTCCTGATGGAGAACAGCCAGACTGGTGCAAGCAGGCTGCTTCTGAGCTGTGAACAGGGGACTCCCCCAACACATATCCTCTGATGTCAGTCTCGCATATTTGATCAACGCTACTTTCCACTTAAAACAGGAGATCAGTAGTTGTACTGCAGAGAAGACCCAAGCTGATTCAGTAGTTGACAGGCCAGCACCTGACTTGCATAGAAAGGGCAGAGCCACTGTCGTTCCTGCCTGGTGCTCTGCTGCTGTCTTGGCGTGGTGTGATGCTGCCTTTTGGTCTGTTTGCCTCTGCAAAAATCAATAGACTAGTTCTGTCAGGAGACCTGATGAACATCAGGAGCCTCGTGCTTATTTCTCTCAGTATCTTTCACAAATGACTTAAATATTAGAAGAGGATCCTTTGCTCTCCCAGCTGCAGGCTTGTCCCACCAGCCCTGCAGACTGACTGACTGGGGATGAGGGGTGGAGGCATGTTTGCCACAAATGGAAAGAAGAAACCCCAATTTTCTACAACTTCTGCCTTTGAACTAAAGATTTTTGTGTCAAGCTTTCTCTGCCATGTATCAGATCTACTGAGAGATTTCTTATCACTTTTCCCCAGCTGGCATCCCGGCTTAGATTTCTTCTCTGTGATAAGAGCTGCCCAGTGGACCATTGGACTGGAGACAAAGGAGTAACGTAGAGTTTTTCGTACAGAGAGCTTCGCATGAGGAAGAGTGGAGCCAAACAACTGAAAAAAAGGCAGTGCCAAATCTATGCCCAAGAGTGATGAAGGGGGTAGAAAGCAGGATAACCTGGTGGATTGAGAGGACTGGGGCACAGGGATTTCTGCCCCTCTGCTCCTGTTCTGGACACTTCCTTGCTCTAAGGCTACATGTCATTTAGGACAAACATTATTAGAGTAGTTAGCAATTGCCTTACAGCTTTTGTCATGGAAGATCCTGATGGTGTCTCTTGGTTTGCATGTTGAGTGAGAGATGTTTGGATCTGGGTGTAAGCACTTCTGATGCCAGAAACTCAGGACCACCTTGTCTCAGTTTGAGCTCCTAAGATTAGGGGCTGTTTTGGAAATGCTGCCCTTTATCTCTGTGTGACATAAAACTTGCAATCCCAATGTAACTTTTACCCACACGGTGGGATGCCAAGAGGACTGAGCGGCTCTAAATATTGAACAATGGCAAGTCAGCACTATGAGCAATTGTTGTGAGTCAATGTTGAATCCCTGCCAAAGATGCCTTTTGCAAATAAAATTTAGCACTAATTTATCAATGGGCTAGTTCATAACATGATGTAAAGCACTCGTAATGAATCCTTCTGGATTGAAAAAAAAATGCTCATAACGACTTTATTATAAATAAATACTATGTTTAAGTGGACTAAATCAATGTAAGGGTATTGCTGTGTGTCTCCACTGACAGTTTGCTACTTTCTGTACTACCCATGGCTGGCAGAGAAGGCTTTGTTAATGGTGTTTTTCCATTTTGTTACCTTAACAAAACTGTCAGCATGTGTTCTTTACTCCATGCTGTGCAAGTGCTTCAGTGAATCCTGCGTACAGCCAGGTAATGCCCCGCTGCTCCTGCTGTTCAGAGCACCTTCGTGTCCGCAGCCCCTCGCAGGCAGCTCTGCTCCCTGCTGCTCCCCAACCAACATCCAATGGCACAAGACCAGAATGGGTGGCAAAAAAGCAACTGCCTCAAATTCTCTTTTGCATGCCACACTCTGCTTTTGTCAGGAAGGGCTTTTTCTAGATCATTGTGTCCATGGATAAGGTAATCCATGTGTTCCGCTGCCCAGAGCTGATCCTGGGGCAGAGGCCACCTGAATGCTCTCAGTTCCTTCACGGATTCTGGTCTCAGGCCTTGAAACGAATGGCAGCTGGGTTTTTCCTAGCTTTCCCCAGAGTAACCTCTGCTCCCTGTGTGCATCTGCTCCAGGGTGACGCATCTGCAGGCTTGGTGGGTTGTTTTAGTTGTTTTATTTTGGCTTTTTTTTTTTTCCATTTCCTGACCCGATTTCAGTGATGCCACTTTAGTACTGAAGATTTAGCACCACGAAGAGCCAGGGCTTCCTGGGGCTGCTGCTGCACCCTCCGTATCCTCAAATCTGTGGAAGGGCCAAAGAGCTGCAGCCCAAAGAGCTGGTGGTGGCTGGTGGGGGGGAGCAAACAGCTTTCAGCTGAGATGGGGAAGCAGCGGTGGGTGCTGTTGGCGGGCAGATCCGTAAGGACAGGTTTATCGCCCGAGACGCGGACGGTGCATTCGGCCCCCCCGGCACCCCCGAAGCCCGCTGGTGCCCCGGGCGCAGCCCTGGTGGCTGCAGACCCCCCTTTGCCTCCACAGCGCTCGGCGGGAGGCTTGGGGGACACCCCCGGTCCCGGTCCCAAGGCGGCGGGCGGGGGAAGCGGAGCGGCGGAGCGCCCCGAG
>WAAD01028667.1:27698-43943 GCA_013389945.1 Fregata magnificens
CTCTTTGCGCCGGGTTTTTCCCTTTTCTGCTAAGTTAGAGCTGATCAGAGCCGAAAGGTGCGTGCGTGGGGCCGGCTGTCTGCTCGGAGCTCGCCCCTGTTAGCAGAGGCGCCCTGGGGAAAGATCAAAGCGTCTGGCGTTAGGGATGCCGGCTCCCGCCCTCGGGGGTGCGCAGGCACCTGAAGTTTGTAGAAGTAGGGAGGGGATGGGGCAGGGTAGTTGTGCTATTACGGGGAGCTGAAGGGCACTGAGGTAGATGGCCAGCACAGGCAAGTGGCATCAGAACTCATCCCTTTGGTCTAGGCGGTTTTGCCTGGGGGAACATAATTTGGGATTGATCATTCGTGGGTGGATTTCAAATTCTAACGTCTCCGAAGGGTTAGGGTTGGCACGGAGAAGAGGTGAGGGGAACAAAAGGGCTGGTGCTGGAGCAAGATGAGAAACAAGGGGATAAGAGCATGCACAGCTCTCTAGGTGCTTTGCAGTTTCCAAGGTGGGAGCTGACATGCTGAAGTTGAATTGTTCTGGCTTCAGGCGATGGGTATCGCAGGAGAATGAGTGCTCATGCCTGCGGAGGTTGGGATCCTGCTAGGTGCGAGGTGGAGGAAGGCATTGGGGCATCCCTGGCAGATGCAGAGTGTGGCTGGGCCCTTGGGAGTCGAGTTCTGTCGAGTCCCATCCAGACCAGGCGAGTCACGGGCAGCGCTGGCAGGCAGTGCTGGGTGGCGTGGCTGGTGCCTCTCTCAAGGAGGAGAAGATGAAACGGGCGCTGCTGTGTCTGGCCGAGAGTTGAGAGTATCTGAAGTCTGTTGTGCTAGAGAGCCCCCAGCTTGCAAGCTCTTCGGTGAGGGTAGACCCACTGGGTAAATATGGTATTGTGTGGTGGGAGGGTGTTGTCCAGAGAGGTGGGCCTGACTCACAGCATCAAGTCCGCCTTGTTACAGTGCTTCTGTATCAGAGCAGGAGACTTAAATGGCGTTTCTGTATTCCTCGTAAATGCCTCAGACTGCGCATGCAGTTTGATCGTTTATCGAACCCTATTATTTCCCTGACTCAAAAAACTACGGGGGAGCTGTGGTTTTGCTCCATTCCTGCAGCAGTGCAGAGCGTCCCTTCTCACGTGCCTTACTGAGTGGGTGGGAATTGCCTGCCCTGGAGAGTTGCTCTGCAGTAGGGTCTTCAGGAGATCGCCCAGTTCTGCAGAGAGTTCAGAGAATCGCTTATATCATAATGATCTCTTGCATCACGCACGGATGTGCTTGCAGCTCTCAGCTGTGCTGTCAGTGTCTGAATGCGCTCAGTCTGTCATGATTGCATCTATTAATCTAACGCCTAGGAGCTGCGTAGAAACCTGTAATGGGGCAGTGTCGCCAACTGTGATCTCTCGGTGATTTCCAGACTTCATCTTTCCTAATTACAAACAAAAGAAAGTGGTAGGTTTCTTCCTACCTTTGAAGAGGCATGGTGGTTTTGGGTTGACGGTTGGACTTGATGATCTTAGGGATCTTTTCCAACCTTAATGATTCTATGATTCTATGTCCAACCCTGAAAGTTGACTATCACACTACTATAAAAGTAGCTTTCTGCAGCTGGGAAGTCGGTCATTCTGCCGATCCTGCACGAGCTCAGGCAGGATCTGGCTCCTTCTGATGTGCACTGTGAGAAAAGGAGTTTAAAAAATAATAAAGTAAAAAATAAGAGAAGCTTATTTCCATCAGTAGTGTTGCCAGATCCCAGCAGTCAAAATTATTCCGATTCAGGTCCTGCCAGATGAATGAAAATGGCTTAGGTAGCAAATAATAATTTTTGGGTTCTTTACATTGCCTTGGGCCATTCTCTGACTCCTGGGGGCACTATGTTGTTCTTTTAAGCCCACAAGAGCTACAAAGGAGCATAAAAATATGAATGTAGAACAAAGACTCGTCAACAGTCTCTTAATTCCAGCAGATGGGCATGTAAGAAAATCAGCATAAGATCCATGACAGAAGGGCAGGAGGAGGTTGCGGTGAGTCAGTGCAGCATGAGGGTGTCCAGGGAGCAGCACATCCACTGACAAGAAGGGGGCCTTTTCCTGATGCTATTTTTCAGGGTATCTATGACGCTGGATTCTTTGGTAATGGTCTTTTGGTTGTAGTTTGTACTTAGGTGGACCCAGGGGGTGTGCTGCTTTGTAAAACACCCAGCTTGTGGGGTTGGTCTTTCTATAGCCAGGCTTTCTTGCCACGCTCTCTCTCCTGCTGCCAATAATCCTGTCTGTGTGTGTCTTGCCGTAGCTGCCTTGCAGCAAAATGGCATTGGTGACATGCAAACAAGATGCTCTGCATTCCTTTCCTCTTTGATCTCAGAACTTCAATCCCAGTGATAGGAGCCAGAGCTGGGAAATGATTCAGCGGTGGCTTCCGCAGCCTGTGAATTTTGGCAGGTGCTCCATGAATGCAAAGATGTGGCAGGCAGGAAGATGTCTGTGATGCTAATGTGTCCTGAAAAGTAAGTAGGTGAGGAGTCCTGACAGCAAGCTCGCATGTGCTGAGCCTTGTTTCTCTCCTGCGCAGCTCAGTTTGAATTGGAAAGAATATACAGTTTGAACTCTGTCAGAAAAATCCACGTAATTTTAAGGGCTTATACAAGAAACAGTCTTGTCATTAGTAGGAGCTGAGAGGATGTAGCAGCCTCGAGCAGAAGGCAGTTTGAGGTTATGCAGTCAGTAATATAATTTGTTGTATTTGTTGGAAAATATTTTCTCAGTTGCAAAATAGTATTCAGTGAGTTTTAACTGAACTCCAGATTTACAGTCTGAAATGGAAATAAATACATACGCTGTGTCTTTAACTGCTCTGGGAAATATGCTCCTTTTGTTTGTGATGGATGTTGAAATCCACAGGAACTGAGTAAAACTGATGGCTGGAGCTCTCCAGTCAAAATTTGGTTTGGGGTTTTTTTTGGTTGATTCCGTGTAACCCCCTCTAATACTGGCAGCTAGTTATTCTGCAGAGCCAGAGGAGAAAGGGTGTCATTAAAATCTTATGCTTTACAAGGGGTAGATGATAAGAACTGGAGGGAAGAGGTGCCTCTCATCCCTCTTGCTCTGTATGTAGCAGAAACTGGCTGCTCAGCTGCCCTGGCTAAGGGGTCTGCCAAATGCTCCTCCCTGCCAGCCTGGGTGAATCGTGCCTTACAGCAAATGCTGCAGCGCAGACTGGGTGTCCGTGGGGACTGGGACCGTTTGCAGACGATGGGAAGACATCTGCGTGTGTCAGGGGATGCTTTCACAAAAACCTTTGGGGAGAGGAAGCAGAAAGCAAAACCTGTTGTCCTGCACCTGGGAAAGGCTGTGCTGAGACGGCGTGTGAGATTGTGTTCATCTTCGGCTTGCTAGAAGGATGAAAGTTGAGGGGGGGATGGTGTCTGCCAAGGTCATGGCCACTAGGTCTGGCTGGTGGGAGAGAAGGGCATTATGGACGAAGCAGGAGGATTGGGAGAGTGCTGTCCATACCTGCAGGCACTGGCAAGCCCACTGGAAACACCTTGGCAGCGGGTCAGGGGCCCAGGGGCTGTGAGGGGCTTTCCAGGGTGCACACAATGGTGTCCAGTGGGTGCGACTGATGTTTTGCTCTTGGTTGGTTGCAGTAATACCAGGCTTTGGTTTTGTGCCTTTCTTCTCATCCGCATTCCCCGAGACTCGACAAGACTCTTGCTTTTGGTGGGCTTTGGATCACCCCCTGGTTGTACCTGGAAACGCTTCCCACAAGGAGCTGCTTGCTGCCTGGTGCTGGATCTGTCCAACCCTTCTGTTTCTCTGTGTGGTCTCTTTGTAGGCTGCACCTCAGGATGACTGTCCGGTGGGGTGCCTCAGCCTCCTGGCTGCAGGGCTGCTGCTCCCCGGGTGGCTGATGGCCGAGTTGCCCCAGCCTCCTCCTTGCTGTCAGCAGCTCCCGCACCAACCATGGTTGCCCCATTTGTACAGAAATAGCAGGGGAAAGCCCTGAAACCCTTGGGGAGTGTGTTCCCTGAGGGGGCAGCTGCCCCTCTAGTGCCTCGGAAGCTCTCTTTCCTGTGACTGCCACTGTGAAACTCCCCAGCGAGGAGCAGGTCCACTGCAGATGTGGAGCTCTTAGCAGGCAGGTAGTGTCTCGCTGCTGGGGCTGTTGCTATGCCCCTGCTCCCCTGCCTTTTCTTGCACTCAGGCAGGGAGAGTGAGCTGTGACTGCTTTGCATCTGTGAGCCCGAGAGGACGTGTGCTTCATGGGAGGTGGCAGCAGATCGGAGCAGAGCAGGCAGCAGTGTGGCTTTTGGCCTTCCTGGAGGCACCAGTGTGCTGTGAGCCGTAATGCTCCAGAGGTGGGTGCCAGTGCATGGGGCAGGTGGAGGAGCGGCGGCTCTTGCTGGCCATGCAGGCATCTCTGCTAGCCCTGTAAAGCAGGCTCACACCAGCTTGGTGGTAGCTGCTGTGCCAGTGGTCCAGTGCTGGGTTTTGTGAGTGACTGCCTTGCAGGATGCTGTGAGGTGGAAGACAGAGGGTGAGGGAAGGGGATGTGAGAAAAAGTCTTTTAAACAGCTTTTTCACAAAGGAAGCTGTAAATCCAGAGAGGGAGAAAAACTAGCTGGCAGCGATGTGGATTGATTACGCTCATTGACATGTTTGTGTGCTTGAGTCCAGGCTTGATGCTCCTAAGCTGTAGGTATTTTCACCGCGTTGAAGTCTTGATTTAGGGATCTCAACACGGCAGATATTAATTTGAAGAAGCTGCCTCCTGTAACAGAAAGTTATTCCTGGCCTTTGCCCAACACTCCTGTATCCACGTGGGCTGAAGTGATGACTTCTTTTTGTGTCCTGTATGGAGTCATCAGCTTAAAAAGTGTTATCACTGGTTCTTGGTTCTCCGTGTTTTGGGGATGTCTTGGAAGCGGAGGAGAAGGGTTGAATTGGAAAAACGTCTTTGGACCCTTACAGGACCTGCTCTAGTGAAATGCTAGACTTGAGTATCTTACTGGACTCCAGACATGAATATTTGATATTCCAGCTGAGCATGACGAAGGATCTGGCTAAAATTGGCAGGGGGATTAAGAGAGGGAATGACTATTTCTAGCAGAGATGTTATAAATGTGACTGAATTTGGAAATGCGGAGCTCTCTTTCACCAAAGAGATGTAGACTGAAGAACTGGAGACAGAGAAACTTGAAATGTCTGTCTAGAGGTGTGCATTTTCCCGAAGTTGGAGGAGAGCCGAAGCCAACACAGCTTTGCACGTGGGTGCTCTTTACATGGGGAGAACCTGTTGCGTTTGCCCGCTTTGGGCGCAGCAAGTTCTCTGGCAAAACACAGAAAACAAAAAAAAAAATCTTTAAAAAGAAGCACTTTTAAAGGGAACAAATAAACCAAATGTAAGCAAGAGGCAGAAGCTTTGCTGCACACGCTGCATGTATTAATACTGCAGCGCTATAGGTCCTGTCCATAGGACAGGAGCCCTCCTTGCTCTTCTGTAAGAAGCCCTGTGCTGCGCAGTGATAAGCAGAATGCTGGTTTTCACCCTGTTGCACTGGGCTGCTCGCATGGCTGTCCGGGGAGAGGTGGCCTGGCAGGTGGGCTGTGTGGCTGCTCAGAGGAGGGGAGCTCCCGTGCAGCAGAGCATTGCTTCCAGGTCTGGAGAGATGGAGCGTCTAGGGAGGATGAGTTGTCCTTGTGGGCAGTTTTGCAATCCTGCTTTTGTGCTACCAAATCTTTGCTCATTAATGGGTTTACAAGAGATGGAAAAGGCATTTTCACTTCTGGACGGGTATTTTCTTCCCAGGTGATGTGTGGGAACCTAGGCGTGGGTTTTTTGTGTGGTGGGTTTTTTTTTTTTTTTAATGCCAGTGTTACCGTTTGAGGGAGGACAGTGTGAGGGAGTTTGTTTCTTTTAATCCATCCCTCTGCACTTGCTTTGCAGAGTTGTCTTCCTTGCTGCCATGCCATACCATTGAAGTCAGTTTGAACAATAAAGCCGAGAAGGGTAAATTTGTCTCCTCTCTCTTGCTGTTGTTAAACTAGACACCGTTTCTTTGTGGTGAATTTTCAAGTGTAGAACTGACTGTCAGGGTTTTCCTATGCTGCTGGGAGAAGAGGTAATTGCTGTCAGTGTTTCTGAAAGGGAGCAGTGACTACTTTTTATGTTGTGACACTGTGTAAGTCCTGATTTTCAGGGAAGAGGCAAATGTTGTAACCTGAAATCTGGTTCCTTGTTAAGATGCTTCAGCTTGAACTCCAGGAAACGCTGGACTCTGACCCCTCTGCTCGGAGCAAACAGTATGGGTTTACGGCTCTGATGCCCCTCCTTGTCTGCAGACCCAGCAGAAGGCAGTACCTTGGCTTTTCCAGCTTGTAGGCATCTTGGGCATGGCTGTGTCCTCCTCTCTACCAGCCTTTTGGAAATCCATCACCTCTAGTGGAAGAGTGAGGTGGGACAGTGATGGCTTAATTGGCCACAACCAGATCAGCAGTGCTTGGCTTGCCCTTGGTGATATCCAAAATGGATAATTTGCTCTTGACCAGCTCCACCTGCCTGACTGTAGAAGCTCAGAGGTGGGTGCTGTAGTTTTAAATTGTACATTTGTTTGGACCCCAAAACTATCTGGACATGGAGCTCCCTGGGGGTAAGCAGCCGTTAGAGCCCAGCCATGATGTTCAAGTGAGTCCTCTTCCTCACTGTTGCTCTGCTCTGGTGCTTCATCAGGATCCAAAGCCATCACTGATGGTGAACAAATTCAGGTGAAATCGTGTGAAACCTTTTGATGTGTGTGGATGTCTTTTCCCTGTCACGTTTTTGGCTTTCAAATGTGTTGAGGCAGCACCCGATCCTTCACACCTTTTGCAAAATCAGTTGCTAACTCTCTTGGCTTGCGCTCAGGACTCCCTGGGCCTCTGCACAGGTTGGTAGGTGGTTTTGTTTTATATTGGAGCAATTGTACAATTTTAGTCTGGAAAAAGATGAGTGTGTGGCTGTCAGAAGGGCAGTCTGTCCACCTCCTTCCCAAGCGTGTGGTCCCACCGTCCTGCCACGGGACAGCTTGTCACTTTGGAGGGCAGTCAGGCTTGTGGCTTGCTTTTTCCCAAGCCACGTATGAAGGTGGAAGCAAGCAGGCTGGTTTTGTGGGCAGCTGATAGCAGCTTCACTTCACCTGGGCAGAGAAGGAAGACACTACACTGAGAACAAGCTGAAAGCTGTTGGCATTTCCTTGCATCAGTTTCTTATTGTTCTTGAATATTTTTGGCATTGGTCAAAAGTCTTTTAAGGAGTCAGGTGTCTGCCCACCTGCATATGTCTTTACCTTTGAATCAAGTCTCTCTCTTTAACTTTGCCAACCCCTTGATGTAAGAACTTCCCCTATTCCCAGAGCAGCTGCTCTGCTACACTCTTGCTTGAGATGTCTTTTGTCTTTAATTGCTCTAGATAGGTTTTGAGACTCAATGCCAAAGCTTAACCTTCATTCTTCTTCTGGGGAAAATTCCCATTCTTTTAATGCCACCTCCAACTACAGGGTTGCAAAAAACCCTCTGGCCTTCACTTGGCCGTCTTGCTCCTTCCCTCTCCGAGGTCTGCGCAGGTGCTCCAGAGCCTTTTAGCTGTGCTGGTGGAGCTGCGCCAGGGCAGGGACTGATCCTCCCAGTCATCACAGTGAGTGGCTGTAGCTCCTGTTGATTTCTGGAAATCAGGCTGTGTTTATCAGACTCTGTATTTTGGCAGTCAGGCTGTTAAACACCCAGGTTGGAACATTTTTTGCCTCTTTATCACAGCTGTTTATTTTCTCTCTGCCTGCCTGTCTGTTCAGTGGGATGCTCAGGGCTCTAGCTATGTGCCTGGGAAGAATAGCCTTATTTTTACAAGGGGCTTTGGTTGGCTCTGCTAATGCTCTGAATGGTTTTACTCCTGGGAAAGAGGAGAGGGAGGCTGGAACAACTCCAGTGGGAAGTTGTAGTGCCTCTGCAAAAAAATAAAATAAAAAATATATATGGAAATTAATTCCTCACCTCTGTGCAAAGAGGGAGGAGAAACAGCCCCTTAGTTCCAGAAAGGGATGGAAAAAGGAGAAAAGAGGGGGGGGGTTATATCTCTCTTGCTGACGGGGGAGAAGGAGAATATGATCACTGAGCACTTAGGAGCTCCCACATGCTAGGCTGCATTTTTAACATCCTGCTGTCTTTGTCATATAGCAACAAAGCTGCAGGGTTTAATTAGCCAGTGGTTGGTTTTGATATTCTAATTTCCAGTGCTGTGAAGTGACTCCTGAGGCAGGTGGCTTTGTTGCTGGTCGTATGTGGTGGTGTCGTTTAAAGATGTGACTACATTCATTTATTGCAACCTTTTTGCCTTCGACTGTGATAGTCTCTTAATTACAGCCCCCCCCCCCCCCCTTTTTTTTTGACTTCCAGGCAGCTTTGAGTCCAAAAGCCATCAGTTGTGTTCTCCGTGGATATGCTGCTGCATGCCCTGCACAAGTGCTACGTGCAGGGAGTTCAGTTGCCTTGGAAACTGTGTGCTATATATATATATATATATGTATGTGTGTGTGTATATAGATCTATATATATCTCTCTATATATCTCCATGCACACACACATTATTTTCTTTTCTGACCTAATGCTCTTCAGCCTGGAAGGATTCTCTTTCCTGGTAATGGGCTCATTCAGGGGCCTGTCATTGCTAGTGCTGAGCCCTGACTCCTGTCAGTCTCTGCCAGGGTGATGGCCCAGGCACTGTTCCCCGCTTGGTGTCACCTGGTATTTCTCCTCATTTCACTCCCTCTCTTCTCTCCCAGCCTAACTGCTCTTGAGGACAAGACCCATTTTTTTGTTCATCTGGCAGAGGAGCCTTTTTTGAAGCGTGGGAGATGCTTCGGTGGATGCAAGGATGAACTGCCTTTGCTGCGATGGTTTATCTCTCTGTGTTCCTCTCCCCCTTCTTGTCTTCCTTCGTCTGCCTTTTCCCTGTGCGTAGTCTCTCACTTTCCTTTCTCCACAGCTCTAGCTTGGCAATCACTCCAGTCCCAAACCCTGGGTAGCCACCCCTGCTCACTCTGGCCATCCCTGTGGGGCTATTCACGACCAAGCTCCCCTGGGTCTGAATGCCTAAATACGGGAGTAGTTGTCTCTGGGAGGCAGGTTTGGATTTCCTTGCCCTATAATTTATCCCACAAATTCTCCAGTGCTTTTTATCATACAGAGCAGCGGCACTAAGTGCCAGCAGTGCCCAGCACCTGCATGTAGTAGGGATGCTGTCTGTGGGATGAGTGGACGAGGGGGCTTTGCTTCACATGCAGGAAGAGCAGGCCACATCCGTGCGGACCTGGGGGTCGCTCTCCTGAGAGGTGACACTCAAATCCAAGCCTGGCACATCAGAGGAGAGGTCAGTCTGTACCAGCTTACAGCCACTGCAGCAGCACTATGATTTGCCAGCAGTCAGCTGTGCGTTTTTTCCATCTGAAGTCAGTGGAGGTGTTGCTATCACAGGTCCTTATATTTTGTAAAGCAGTAACTGGTTTTGACTGTGAATATGGGACTTGATGTGCCGGAGGTAGAGACCTTGAACTGATTTTTTGTTTTCCCATAGTCCATATCGGCCTTTGGTTACCAGAAATGAGTAAACGGCGAGATCAGTTAGATTTTCTGATGTGGGTTTTTCAGGTTTCGAGCCTGTTTCCTTTGAGGAAGCTGTGGCTGCCTGTGGCAGTGGCTCTAGTTACATCAGTACATATTCTATGTCGAGACCTCAGGCTGCTGCTCCCTTGAAACAAGCAACCTCCCAGAGAGGGATGACGTATTTTGCAGCCTTTCAGACAGCACTCCTCTCCAAACCACATCCCTTTGAGTATTTACTCTGCATCGCGTTTCTCTCCTCACTTGTCAGTTGTCAAAACTGCGTCTACTATTTTTAGTCACCCCAAGCTTCTTTGCCTGTTGGAGGTGTATATTTAGGCACTTGCTGAGCTGTCTCCCTTGTGCGTCAGGCCCTGCTACACCTAAAATGAAAGATTTCAAACCTGTGTGTTTCAGAAATGCAGGAAAAATGGTTTGTGGAGAACTCAGAGCTGTTTCCAAAGCTGAGGAAGCAGGAAAAGGGCATTAGCTGAGCCCATCTCTGCTGAGGTGGTGTGTGATTCAGGAGGGAGCAAGGCATGACATGACACCTTTAATTTCCTCACTTCTGTTGTCTTCAGCAAGACTTTGGTGATGGAGTGATAGAATCAAATATCTATGTTTCATAAACCTGTACTGTATTCATGAGAAATATCAAAGGCAACGCCTCACTGGGTATGGTTCTTGCTAGCAGCTTGTGCTAGTGTTGTGTGTCCAAAGCCTCAGGACCTCCAAGGACTTCTGCATTTTTTTAAAAGGCTAAGTTCTTCAAAAAGATGGAGTGCACCAGAGCATGGCAGTCCTGCTGGGAATTTGCACAGTTCTTGCTGTAAGAAAATCTCTCGTGTGGGCATTAGTCCTGCTTTGCAGGCTGGGGGAGGATGCAGAGGGTGAGCAAGGTGCTGCGGAAGCCCAGTTGCCGGCACCAGGGAGTGAAGTTTCCACCTGGGAGCAAATGCTTGCAGGCTGTCATCTTCCTTGGCCTCGCAGGGCTGGAGCTGCTGACCCGGGGCTGAGGAGCTCAGCCCTGGGCTGCAAACTCCTCTTGACCCCATCTCTGCACTGCCGGGAAGCCTGAGGGTTTTTGCTCAGCAGTAGGTGCTCTCAGCAGTGCCTGGCAGGCGTTGATGGTTTCCCTGCTCTGTCTTCCTCTGGCTTTTGGACTTGATTTCCATGCTGTGGACCAGACATCACACCTGTAAAGCACAGCCAGGCTTCTGTCCCGCACCCCCTTGTAGGAGAGGTGCTCCTTAGCCATTCAGTAACAAATAGGGGTAACAGGACACCAGCAATTTCCATCGTGTCCTCATCGAGACCTGAAATTCTGAAGAAAATCCCCAAAGACTGAATTAGGATTCCCCCCCCCCCCCCAAGCTGATTTCAAGCCTCCTCTCCCAAATGGTCTGTATCATAACTTCATCCTCTCCCATCTGGGCATCTGCTGCCTGTGCTGTTTCTGCGCCGGCCCCGTGAGCAGGCAGGGTGCTGAAGCATAGTGAAGAGCCTGTTTTGTCCAAGGAAAAGAATTAAAGGAATTCCTTTTTTATATTCCAATATCCTGTCTGCTGCCAGGCGTTGGGTTTGAGTGTCTGCAAAGCAAACACACCTGCAGATTGGAGCCGAGTCAGCATGTCTGGTTATTCAGGCTCACATGCTGGAGCTGCCTCTGTCTCTTGCCTGGTGAGGTGAAGTATTAGCAGGACAATGCCTGGCAGAAAACCAAGATGCGCAGGCACTCTCTTTGAGAGATGGATGCTTTCCCCCATTGCCCATGCGGAGGAAGAGTCAGCTGTGCCTTCCCCTCGGGTTGCGCGGGGGAAGGAGCTCTGCCCGTGGCCTCTTCCAGTTTTCCCACTGGAAAGGGAGCTGGACCAGCCATTTCTGTAGGGTCAGCAAAGTGGCGGCCTCTGCTGCCTGCACCAGCACTGGAGCACGTGGTGGTGCCAAGAAATATGGTGCAAAGAAAGGATCATCGTGTGGAGTGGCAGGGTTTTCCTGCCCTGAAATCGCAGTGGAATACTCTGCAGAGCTGTGGGTCTGTCTGTGCATCCTCCTCGTGTGTGCATCCGTAGTGCCTGGACCGTGGACATCGTGCTCTTCTGCTGCTGCTGTTGCTTTTCCATCTGTTCATTCATGGAGAAGCAAATGAATGTTTGTCCTCTGCACAGCCCAGAGAGGGGAGGAAGGGCCTTATGTTGATTTCTGTGTAAAATATGCCCATCTGTTGGACTACTGTGTTTAAAATTATGAAAAAAACAAAAGGAGCTGAAATACCTGTCCCTGCTTCTGCCCAGGGGTAGTTTTGACCCCAACCTTTCCCATTTTTCTTGCCCAGAAAACCCCATAGTTGTCTGAGGGCAGAAAATTAGTAGAATGACTTGTTGCAAGAAGAGTGTCTGGCTAATGGATTCTTATAGAATATTGTTAAACATCTGGTGAACGTACAGCATTTTTGCGTGTTAATATTTTGATTTTTGTCCTTGGTGGAAACGCACGTCTCAAAGGCGTGATCTGCTGCGCTTCAGGAGAGCCCCACAGCAGAGTCTAGTTCTTTTCCCCACCACCAAAATTCATGGAGGTCAGGAATGCTGCCAGATTTGCAAAGTCTGCTGTGCGGCATGAGCGCAGTACATGGTTTGGTTCGTTGGTTGGTCCTGGGGGTCTTTCTGGTGGGGATGGCTTTCCTGCAGCTTGCTGCTGGGACCGCCTGGTTCTCTTTATGATAAGGTTAACTTAGGGGAAAACTGCTCCCTTGCTGGGGAGCCAGGCATTCCTACAGCAAGAACAGATGGAAAGCAGCTGCGATGGATTTCTTGTTCTTTAAAATACCCACATTTCTACTGCAGGGAGTGGTGGTCACGTGGGGAAGGAGGTACGTTGCGGCATGAGCGGGGCAGCAGCCTGTGGAAGGAGTTGCCTGAATTTTTCCAACCTGGTGAAGATTTGTTATCTTGGGTGAAATGCTCTTAAAGCAGGTTGTGTTGTGCACTGCTCGGTCCACAGGCTGTCAGCACTGAGAATGCCTCCAGCCTAAAGCTCTGGTGCTGACTGATGTGTAGTTGCTTTTAAATTGTAATTCATTCATCGTGACAAAGGCTGGTGGCCTTTTAATCTGCTGGACTGGGGAAGGAGATGCATGTTTCAGTGAGGGTTTGCACAGGTGATTTTTATGCAATATTTTGCAGGACTGTGGTTAATTGTTCCCCTTTGCCTGCCTGACGGCATTTTTAACCTTGCTGCCTTAATCTCCTCTACATCAGAACAGTTGCTATTGAGTTTTTCTTTCCTCTCTTAGAATTTGAGGTTTTTTTCATTTTTCCCCGGTGTTCTGTAACTTCTCCCAGGGCAAAGCGCTGCTTTGCTTCCCCGACCTTCTCCCGAAATGCAAAACTCAGGCATTTTTCCCGAAGCCAGGAATGCTTTGTAGGGAGCCAAACTCATCTCCTTTGGTGGTGAGGAGTGGGATGTCTTTGGCTCTGCAAAGAGCACAGACCTGCTCTAGCAAATAGCAAACCAGCAAGGGCTTATTTGCCCCTCCCTACCATTCTTCAAACACAGTTTTTCTTTTTTTTCTTTTTTTTCTCTTTGAGCTGCTCTGTCCTTCTGAACCCTCACCCGAAGCTCTCCGTGGAGTTAGCACTTGGAGCTCACTGAGGGAGCAAGCAGTGCATTATCTATCATGGGAACCTGGCACCTTTCAGATGTAATTCACTGGTGGAGCATTAAACATTTTCTCAGCCACGCTTCAGTGTCAGTAGCAGGAGAGATTTTCGTTCCTCTTCACCCCCACTGTCTGCACTCTTTCTCTGATGACAAGTATCTGGGGAAATCTGGTTTTGTGAAGTTCTTGACATGCAGCATGACTTTCCTGTCCTAGCAGTTTGTGTCAGAGAGCCTTTAAACTTCCTCTAGTAATGTGATTTTTTTTTTTCTTTTCTTCTTTTCTTTGTGGCTTGTCACAGTTGCTGCCCCTCATCTGTAGAAGGAGGAGGAGGGAAAGATTGGAAGTGAACTTAAAATGTAGTATTTTTCAGTTTGCTCATCCCTTTATTTGCTGGAGGAGCAGTTACAAACTGATTAAACGCTCATCCTTCAGTGTAGGGAGCTGGCAGTGAATAGAGGTGCTGCAGATCTTTCAGCAGCTGGGATGAAGGAGAAATATATATAGATTAATTTCTCCTGGAGGTGTGCTGGAATTGTAGCTCTCCCAGAGCAATTTGGTCTTTGCAGTTATCTGTCTGAATGTGGCTAGAAAAGAAAAAGTTGATAGCTGGAGCAGTCCGTGTCGGCTGGGAGTGGAGCGGGTAGCAGAGGGCTTGCAGGGTCCTGGCTCTGCCCCTGTTTGCACCTCGATGGAGCTCAGGTGCCGGGGCGGTGGGGGGGATCCCCACCTGGCAGGCTCCCCATGGGTGCCCCGGGGATGCTGGGGTGCCCTTGCCTCAGGGGCAGGAAAGACCTGTTAAATCTGTTCTTTCAGCTTGTACGGGTATCTCTGGCTAGCCATGGAGGAAGTGTCTTTCTAATGAAACACGTTAGATCACATACCATGGAGAGGGAGTTAATCTGCAGGAGCCCTTCCTGGAGCGTCTCTCCCCTGCCTGCCTGCTCAGCTGAGGGCAGCTTTTGGCTTTTCTGTGTGGAAACTGGGGCATCTCTGAACTGGCTTCTTTCATCTGCTTCTGAAAGGCCTTACATCTTCCTGCTTAACACCTCAGAGTGTTATTTTGGTAGTAAAAACAAGAGCATCGTAGACTGGGATGACTGGTCCCCAGGAGGTAATCCTGCCTTCGCACTGCCCTCCTTTTCGAGGGCTGTAATGAGGTGAGCTGGCTCCTGTCTGTACAGATTGGGCAGCGCTCTAAAAAAGGCAGATATGTTTTCTTTTGATGCTCTGGCCATATTCCTGAAAGGTGTGCAGGAATCTGCTTAAAAATGAAGTTGAGATCAACATAGCTGTTTGGGTAGGCTCACCCCAGCATGGCCAGGAGGTACCTCTCCAAGACCAGTGATTTCCACCTCAAAAATTTCCCCTGAAAAATGCTGCAAGAGTGGCAGCATTTCAACAAAAAATTTTGAGTATAAATACATTAATGCTGTTATATTCAGTAGCCAGGAACTCTTAGTTCCTGATTTCCTTTTTTTCAGTCGATCCTTATTGCCTACTGAAACAAAGCTTGACTTTGGAGCAGTTGGTGGGAAGCAGAGTATACATATATATGTGTATGTTCACACACACATATATTAAAAAAAAAAAAAAAAATGTATTTGGGGGGTGGGAGAGGAAAATGCATAAGAAGTGTTTTACTCTTGCCAGAATGTCGCCAGATGTGAAGTCGCTTTGCAGGACGGTGCCTGCCGTCTTCAGTCGCACACCACAAACTCGTGCGTGGCCTTTGCATAAAATATAGTTGCTTTTCTGACCCCTTGCAGCGGCAGCTGACTGATGCTCTTGTTTTTGTCTCACAGGAGGAGCCGGCTCCTGCGGTGCAGGGCCGGAGGTCATCGCTCAGCGGGGTGTGCTACCTGACCATGGGTCTCCTCGTACTGCTCCTGGGCTTGGTCTTTGCATCGATGTATGTGTACAGATACTTCTTCATCACCCAGGTAGGGGCAAGTCAGGAAGGGCTGCCGGCTCTTCAGCCAGAGCGACCAAACAAGCTGCTTCAACGTTTGAAAGAGATGGTGCTGTTATTTATTGCTTTGCACTGCGGTAACTCAGGAGCCAGTGTTCTGGGCACTGCAGGCAAGGCATGTCTTAAGTGGTAGGCTCAGGCTCACCTCCATCCCAACTGCCAGGAAGGGCCATCCAGAAATCCTCCTCTTCCCCTCCCTTGTGGCTTTGTTTTGCCTTTTTTTTTTTTTTTTTTTTTTTTTTAACTGCATAAAAATACACTGCCAGTTCTACCTTTTAAACCCAATGTAACTGCTGCCAGGGGTAAGGCAGTCTGAAAGCGTGGCTTGTGGGGGGAGAGCAAGCCCTGGAGAGAGCAGAGAGGTATAGGCAAGGGAACAGCTTTTTGCAGTAGGTTTTTTAGGCTCTAGCACAGCGAAACTCTGTAGGTGTAACAAAAAGAGGTGCTGCTATTAATAAAGCAAGCAGAGAAGTGAAAAGTAAGTGGGAGATGGTATGGAATCATAGAATCATTAAGGTTGGAAAAGACCTCTAAGATCATCAAGTCCGATCATCAAGTCCAACCATCAACTAACACCACCATGACTCCTAAACTAGGCCCTGGAGTGCCACGTCTACACNAAGTCCAACCATCAACTAACACCACCATGACTCCTAAACTAGGCCCTGGAGTGCCACGTCTACACCTTTTTTGAATGCCTCCAGGGTTGACGACTCCACCACCTCTCTGGGGAGCCTGTTCCAATGCCTAACCACTCTTTTGGTAAAGAAATTCTTCCTGATGTCCAATCTAAACCTTCCCTGACGCAACTTGAGGCCATTTCCTCTCGTCCTATCGCTAGTTTCTTGGGAGAAGAGTCCAAGACCCGCTTCACTACAACCTCCTTTCAGGTAGTTGTAGAGAGCGAGAAGGTCTCCCCTCAGCCTCCTCTTCTCCAAGCTAAACAGCCCCAGTTCTCTCAGCCGCTCCTCATAAGACTTGTTCTCTAGGCCCTTCACCAGC
>WAAD01028668.1:1350-19382 GCA_013389945.1 Fregata magnificens
AACACAGTGCTTTTGATTGAAAAATTTAAAGAGTCTTTAAAACTGATCTCAGCTAGCTCTGTAAGAATTTTGTGGACTGAACTTTGGCTTTTTAGCCTGTACTACCTGGTGTCTAATGGGTTCGATGCCTGAAGAGAAGGAACAAACATGATTAGAGAAAAGCAAGCCGTCTTGTGAAATCAAGAACCTCTTTGAATCTTGAATATCCCTTAAAAGTGAATTGGATCCAGCTAGCTAGTCCAGTGCTTTTGAGTTACAGGACCCTAACTGGGCTACATTTATTAATTTAAAAGGTTGCAATAATTAAAGGGTCAATCTTGCCTAGATAAGCACACATGGAATACAAAAAAACTTCACATGTATTCCCTGCAAGAATGCAAACCTAAAAAAGGAAGAAGTTTGTAGAAGACATTACTGATTTATCTTTCCACTGATCAACATATAAGTCCTTTTCTGCAGCAGCATGTGATCGTATGAACGTGGAGTCATACCAATATGCAAGCCCTAACTGACTAGAAAGAAAATTGGAAATAAAAATGTTCTAAAAGGCTTTTATTCTGACATATCCATGAAACAAGCAAGCATCACGCATTGCAAAGAAAGAGCACCTGCTAAAAAAAATCCAAAATAATAATAAAAGTTTATATTTTGTATTTCATGTCAAAGTACCACCATCCCTTATTTCTCATTAAGATTGACACATCTGTTTGTGTAACCAAAAACCTAACTATAACTGTATATTCTGAAAACACTCCTACTCTAATGACCTATATTCAACCTGTGGAGCCTTTAAACTTTTAAAAAGCTGCACAACAGTAGCTTTCCTGTGATATTTTCAGAGATCCAGTTTTGAAATCAGGATGCCATCTTTACTCCTGGTCTTTTTCTGATCAGGTGAATTAGAAATACAACAATTTGAGTTATTCATAGGTATTACCTTGCATGAGAATAGACATGGAGAGAGTTTGCATGTTTCTGGGGAAGCAGGAAAAAAAAGAGGAAAAGCAAAGGTCTTTTTTTTCCCTTCCCATAAGCAAGGACACAGTTGTTCTGATCTTTCAAGTGAGGGATCTAGTTTCTGGTTTTATAGAGTAGCTTGAGTTGGATGACCCAAAAGCCAGTGAAGTTCAGATGCTCTGAGGAAATCATGGAATCGGGTGTGTTAATATTGAAAGCACAAAATTGCATTGTAGCTGGTAATTTTTTTTTCCTAAATATTTCAAAACCATTAAAACGATGAAGAACCTTTTTAGGAACTCCATTTTTATCACTCATATATACTATGTCTGCTGTGGTACTAAGGCCTTGAATGTCAGCAAGAAACTACATAACACGGACACACCCAGAAAACAATGTGATGGTAAAAATGTCTATATAGAGACTGGCTTTTTTCTTAACTTAAAGGGAAACTTATCAAATCAAACATCTCTCAAAGTAGATCAGACCTTGGTCCTTTCCTGCTAGGAGACACAGTGACAGCAAATAACTACCACACTTGCTGAGTTCAGTCCTCAGTTTTCTCCACCTGTGACCTTCTAGCAACTACTGGACGAAAATGCCCAATCAGCCACATTTGGTAGGCTGAGGTATGGTTCTCCATGTGATAAACTGCTGGGATCAGTCGCTCTAATCTGTTATCGTACTTGGGTAAGTCTGCTTATAAATAGGTAGGCATGGATAGTACTGCCCCGTGCTTAAAGCTGAGGTCTAAAACCAGAAGATGTATCCACCATTGGAAACAAGAATTAGAACGCAAGCCAAAGTTCAGGAAAGGTATGCCACAACCCCGGGCTGCAAGCAGTATCCAGCCAAGCAGGAAGGAAGGATGATGCTGCTCTTGGCAGCCCACTGCAAAGCGACTCCTCCAGTGTTTACTAAGGTTTAATCAGGGAGAATGTAGCTATAAACACAGTTACCCATTCTGAATAAATGAACTGGAGCCAGACCACAGCACTGCTATATAGTAAAAAGGTTTTGTTTCTCAGACAATTCACTGGGCTCCTCAAAAGTTGCACCAAGTTCCTGACAAGAGATCACCTCCTGCAAGGCTGCTGTTGAGCCCCTGACCAAGAGCAGCACTCAGTTTCCAAAGGGAATTTCTGCCATACAGATAACTAGAGACACTTTTTATTTTATACACTAAGGTTGACTGCGGCGTATTATGGATGAAAGTAGTTTCAACCTTTGAACTTTAGAAAACAAACTTATCACACATCAAAATATTTCCTGAGTAATTCAGAGACCTTGACACCTCGAATCTTGAGCTTAAAAGACTCCCCCTCTGAGTAGATACTGTAATTAAGGTAAATAATCAAGAATTGGGTATTGAGTAAAAGTTATAGCTTATAGTAGTAGGCAGAAAAAAAAAAACCCTGAAGACTAGTATTAAAAGGTTGAATGATGTACTAGCATCAAATTTCCGAATTTCTTCAGCTTAATAATGATCTGCAAGTTCTTCAAGACAAACTCATTTGAAAGTTCCTGGCACTAGGTACGCCTCTGTCCTATATTTAGATTTTTTCCTAGCACAACATGGCTCAAAAAAATCCTGCTTACACAAAAAGGCTTGTACAGCAGGCTATGAAATTGTGTGTCCTAATGGTGGATTTCCATGAGACTGTACTTTCAGCTATCTCAATATGTATGGATACAATTAGGCAACATCTGTGAAGAAGGGTCTTTAAGGCAAAGAAAATAAACCCTAAACAGCCTGAACTGAATAATGAATGAGAAGTTTTGAAGCTTCCAAGCAAATAGAATGGCTGACTGCCTGTGGAAAGCAGAATCTTCAATAAAGATGCCATTGGTGCGGTAGTCAGAATCTATCATTTAAAGACCTTACATAGCACTCATTACACACAAAAAAGTCTATTGAGATAATATTGCTCAAGCCTACACGATTGATCCTGGGTAAGGAATGCTGGATAGGGCCCTAGTGAGGCAGCGAGTTATTATTAGTGAACATCAGCCCCACTGCTTCTTAATCTACTTCTAGTAAAAAACCTCACCAAGAAAAACTTTTCCTCTTGCCCTTATGATGTGACTGAGTTTGATTTTAAGTCTATAAGTAGTTTTACTAATACCTATAAATTTATTCTTTTAGTTAATAGTCAAAGACACTAGCCCATTAGATTTTAAGAACCTTCACACAGGCATCTTTGGCATATTCATTATAAGTGCCTATGCTAACACTCTGCTACTTGTGCTGTGGCTGCAATAAGATTTTGAAAGATCAATATTTGTATCCCACATGACTGCATGCACCAACAGTTGAAGTAAGAGCACATATCTGAAAGAAAAGATCTAAATTTCTAAAAGCATTTTATCACCTGCCTGACTGTGATTTGGTAGCTTAAAGAATTTTAAAAAATATAAAACCTGCTTTTTTTTTTTTATCCTTCAGCTTAAATTTTCATGAGGATTAGTATCTGACCCTGCCAACACCCTTGAATGAAGATCATATTTCATTTTCATAAAAGTCCATACAGAGGTAGTTTCATTTTCCTATCACAATGCTATAGCTAATAAGCTATCTCTGTTGAGGAACATTCTGGGGAATACCATCTTCCAAAGTGGAAGATGTCTCAGAAATTAACGAATTACAAGTGCTGATTGGCTGTTGATAATATTAGTTGTCAATAATTAATTTATCTAAGGAGATATCTGATACTTTATTTAGAAAATAATTAATTATTCCTCTAAACAATCATTAAAAATATACACATGCTGCATAAACTGGAGATGCCCTGAGCGATGATCCAAACATTAAGCCTATCAGAAGAACATGTCAACAAGCCTGTCATCAAAATAGCCAACTCCAGCAGCACTGCACTCTTATTATAACTTAGACTAACTTTAAAATATATATATAACCACTACTAGAATTTTAAGTAGAAAACAGCTTTTTTTTTTTTATTTTGATATCACAAAAACCATTACAGACAACCTTCTCCCTCTGAACAAAAGGACTTTACGTATGTACTGTAACTCTTTTCTCTGTGGGTTTGAAATTACACACAGTAGTGCCAAAGGTAAGTCATTTCTAGAGGTTTAATACATTTCTGAGGTTTTTTTTTTCTTTTTCTCCCTCTTGTGAAATATATTTGTGGCCCACAGCAATCACTTTAGACTTTTTAGACACGTCCGGATAGAGATAGATGACACAAGTAATCTACTTATCTTCCTTTTCCATCACCAATAAAAGTGACAGCCTGCCTAATTAGGCCTAATAAAGCAGCAGCCAAGAGAGGGGCTCAGCAGCGATCTAAAGAGAAATGGCATTGACCCACAGATACAGGTGCCGCCTTGAGGCAGTACTGGTATTGCTTTATCTTCAACACATTACGTCTAGCTCATACCATATTCAAATGCAAGTAGCATGTTTTTCTCCTCAATTCTTAGATCAAGAACAAAAAAAAAAATCTCATCTAATCAAAAAAGGCACTGACAATTTTTCAGCCTCACATTAAAAGCAAAGAGTCATTCAGAACAGTGCACTCCATATTCTATTTTATAATATCACTTTAAGCTATTTCTTTGAATCACAGACATTTCTTTGTTAAGAAGGAAAATCAAAAATTCATCAGAAGAAGTTCTCAGGTTTTTTTCCTTTTTTTCCCCACCCCTTCCCNCAAGGAAAAAAGTGAACTTTGCATGAAACAGCATTTTAAGTATATCTTTGTAAAAATTATCAGATTGTCAAATGGCATGAAAGTAAATCAAGTCTGCAGCTACCTGTGATATTTCTACATTTGCTCAAAACAAAACAAAAAATCTTGGGTTTTTTTGTCTGCAAGTATCCTTCATTCTTATTAGCCCAGATTGCCAAAGGCTGTTTTTGTTCAACTAGTACTGGAATACCACTACTTTCAGTACATTCCTTGCTAGTGAAGGGTTTGTACCAGGAGAGTTGAACACACAAAGGACTTTATTTCAAATTATTATTCAAGTTTCTGTCTTTTCTGAATGAAGTGCAAAGGCTACAGTTCTGTGGTCCAGAAAGGTCATCAATGTTTTGCATAAGAACACCCCAAGCGCCCTACCTCAAATTCCAGCTTCAGTGTTATTAGTAAATAACACCAGTGATACTTGTCCTGACAATATTTGGGTTTGCTGTTCAAAATGGATGCATAGTACTGTGAGTGAAGCAATCTTCTTTCATTAGGGAACTATCGCTTTGAAAATATGCAGTACTAGTCTGTGGAACTGACTGTCACAAGATATCATCAAGGGATATTTTTTTTTCCCCCCCTTTCTCCCCGCACTGAGGGGGGTGGGGGTGGGTGGGGAAGAGAACAGAATAGAACAATATCCAACTAACAAATTCCGGAAGGAAACAGACCTTCTAGTTCAGGCCATTAACTAGTCAATGAACACCAAGAATTACTGAAAAAACACCCTTACTTTTTGTTGTTGTTGTTCCTTAATAATGGACCACCTGATACGCACATTTGCTTATTAAGAACATTCTGGTTCAAATACAAAAGACTTTCAATTTAATCAAAAGATTTCAGTTTACATCGATAGCCTTGATTCAGATCTTTTAAGATCACAGGAGGAAAATGTTGTAGAAAATTAGAACACAGAAGCAGCTGACTGGTTGTGGATGAGAATAGAAATAAGCACAGTGACATTTTCTATTCTTTTTCCACCATATAAAAATGACCCTTTGGCACACAAGGCATTGGATAATGACACAGTAGTGGGTGCCAAAGAGCAGTTTTACTATTAACTAATTAAGCTTAACCCGTTAGAAGGGTCCTTCCAAAGAAAGGTTAAACTAATCCCATAGTTATTCTTTACATTTAAATCCTTACTTAGCATAAAACTAAACAAAATAATAAATATTTTCCATGCTGACACTTTTTTTTACTAGCTGAGAACATAGGCATACTAACAGAACCAGTTGCATGTACTGGGAAAATAGGTCTGCCACCAAAAAGAATACCATCAACATGATGAACACAGAAAAAGCATAAAACCACGTGAATGACAAAACACATTTCCCCCACTGGATACCATTAAGAAACTGCTGCGAATTACTCAATATGTTCAGCTTTGAAACCACTCGGGGAGGGGGGGAATTCCTGTTCTGTTAGGCTCAACTACCAGAATCACTCAAGCTATTGTTAATATCAGCTCTATTGCAGTACATACTTGCAGGCCTCAGACTCCAACCTCAGAATGTTCAGTTAAATTACCACAAATGTGTACCTAGGCTGAGCAAAAGCCAAAGGATTTGCTTAAAGAAAGCTCCATGCAAAAAGAGGAGCATCTTTCATTTGCTTGTATATCCACCTTTCATTTTTAGTGGCCACTGTTATCTCTGTTTCCCATTTTAAAGCGGTCATTTTGCACAGAAGCTCTGGAAGGTTATCTAAAGAGACCAAGTGGAGGGGCTGTAGTGGCTCAGCACCATAAATTCAGATAAGCTTTAACAGAGAGAGAATATAATCACTCACCTTTAAATTCAAACTACCTCAAGAGTCAACCTGCCATCCCATAGTTAATCTCACTGGTTTAGGATTCTCGGCAAAAGAGGAGAATCAAGGAAAAAGAAGAGTTACCCAGAAGTAACGTCTCCACATAATCACAGGGAATAGGAATTAGCTTATTATATTTGTTGCTTCTGACTTCTCCATGTTATGAAGGAAGAGAGTTATTCCTGCTCCTTTTGCATGATACTGAATTTGTTACTAGAGCGAGCCAGGACTTCTTCCATAATGACGCAGAAACCGCCCAGAGCAGGCAAGCAGAAAGTCAACACTGGCAGTTCCACAGGGTCTGAAGAGCTGACAAAGGTAAATGATCCAACAGCATTCAGAAGGCAGAGGTTTTTGGATGAGGGCCGCACCATTTTGGGTCACTTACTCTGAGAATCATAAATTTGGGGCATGGAATCAGTTATGTATTTCTTACTATCTGCATGCCAGCTGTGCTTACTAATGGCACTGGTTTACAACACAAACACCAAGCCCTTTCCTAAGCCCTCATCTGAACAGAGCCTCCCGGTATTGAGGGTGATTGTGCTGACAGAAGAGGAGAGATCCACCTCTGTACCAGCCCTTGATACTGTGGCATATGCTGGCTCAGCAGTGCTACCTCAGTCTGAATTGGTAATAGACTGACATAAAACCCTTAACCCTTAATGAAGTGAAATAATGTGATTTGCTGAAAATGCTGGGCCTTCTTTTTATTATTATTATTTGAAAAGAAGTAACAGATGTAGGTCAGCTTATGAACATAGCACATGAACAGCACTTCACTGCCTCGCACTGGTCAAAGCTAAAATGCTCTATTGGGACTCTTCTACCTGCAAGTTTGCAATATCCAACATCTTACTCATTTAAGACTATGGCTTCCACTTCAGTGCATTCATGATAGAAGGCCTGTCATTATATAAATTTATGGGCCAACCGAGCATAAACCACCACCCCCCATACATTGTCTTAGGTGTTTTAAGACTGGAAAGTTTTAGTTATCACTAACAAGCACAATTTAAATGAATCAAATCTTATTAGCAATTCCTTGCTGCGGTGATATCCTCTTGTGAATGAGCCCATAGATCCAGAAGTACAGTGAAGTTCACAGCCAGATCCTGCATTAAGAAATGGAATTCTCCTGCACCAGCTTTCAAAGACACTACAAAACTTCCTGACTTGACTGAAACCTGATGAGGATCTGCTCTCTTGAACACTTGACCCAAAAAGAATCATAGAATCATAGAATCATTAAGGTTGGAAAAGACCTCTAAGATCATCAAGTCCAACCATCAACTAACACCACCATGACTCCTAAACTAGGCCCTGGAGTGCCACGTCTACACCTTTTTTGAACGCCTCCAGGGTTGACGACTCCACCACCTCTCTGGGCAGCCTGTTCCAATGCCTAACCACTCTTTCAGTAAAGAAATTCTTCCTGATGTCCAGTCTAAACCTCCCCTGACGCAACTTGAGGCCATTTCCTCTCGTCCTATCGCTAGTTTCGTGGGAGAAGAGTCCAGCACCCGCTTCCCTACAACCTCCCTTCAGGTAGTTGTAGAGAGCGATAAGGTCTCCCCTCAGCCTCCTCTTCTCCAGACTAAACAACCCCAGTTCTCTCAGCCGCTCCTCATAAGACTTGTTTTCTAGTCCCTTCACCAGCCTCGTTGCCCTTCTCTGGACACGCTCCAGCACCTCAGTGTCCTTCTTGTACTGAGCGGCCCAAAACTGAACACAGTACTCGAGGTGCGGCCATCTCTTAGCAAATTCTAAGACAAATTTAACTTTAATATGGTAAAAGCATTTTGTTTGCTGATACCTTCCAAAGACACATCACTAACTTTAGTTGCAAATAATCCTCAGCCTCTCCAGGAAGCTGTTGCTTTCTCATTTTTTAGTCCAAGGAATTATTCACATAAGAAAAATCTTGAAATTGAAGAAGTTATGAACTTTTGTAAGTAGGAAGGAAAAGAAAAAAGCTTTCCATCAACTCAATCCATTGAACAAATTTTTTATGTAGGTCTCAGATTCACACTCCTTGATACCTAGGCAGCAAATTCCTTTGGCTTTGATTTCAGTAGGTCCTGGTTAAGAATTAAGAGTCCATCTCCTACAAGATCCTGAAAGTACATGCTTATGGTTGAACATGTGACTAATTCCACTGATGGCAAAGACCAGTCCACCTGAAGTTAAGCAAATGTGCTTTGTTAGATTGGATTTCTGGTGCATGTGTCATTATCAGGAGCAACTGATGAACAAAGAGGTCTAGATGGAACTGATGAATAACGGTTTTCTGCATGTTCTGTCTCACCTACATCCTTCCTAAGTCTGCATCTACATCACCTCACCTCAAACTGAGAAAGTACATAAGAGATTGCCAAAGATAAATTTTAAGATAAGCTACTGCAGAAAGCATTCTAAAAATTGTCCTGTATTTTGTATCAAATATATCAAAATCCCACTTCATGCCCACAGAAATATGCATTCTTCAAATGCCCTGTACACTTACTTATACTTCATGACCCTGTACCTCAGAGTTCAAGGGCATAAGAAGATACAAAGGTAGATATTTATTAATCCATCATGTGTCAGCTGTTGTTTTGTTTTGTTTTTCTTTTTCTTCTCTCTTTTTGTGAGGGATTGGGCAGGTCTTCTAGAGAGGCAGATACTTGTAACAATGCCCTGAGGGTTAAATAATGATGTTGAGGGGGGGGGAAAGTTAGGTCAACCTGCATAGTTTCATATGGCCTTAGTGACCAGTATGGAGCTGATCACCATAGCTAATGATTACAGAGAAAAAAATTCCCCCAGTGCTCTGTAAGTAAATAGAAAATGCTAACCTTAGCATATTCAAAGGATCATTTTAGCATGCAGTCATTAAGTTATCTCTTGGTTATTTATTTCTTCTGCTTGTTATTAGCTGTGTGAAGAATATTATTCTAATTATGTCAGCCCAATCAGCAGTATTGCATGTCCAGGCTCATTTCCATTAGTTTGAGCTTTGTCTTTCACACTGTGATACTAATTCAATGAGACATCAAACATTTAAATCGACCCAGGATGCCGAGGTCAGGCAGTTTTGCCCTTCCACTCTATTAGCACTCGAGTGTAATTGTGTTTGTCACTCCCCGCATGACTAATAGTATCAGGGTGACTATCAGAGCACAAATGAGCAATACACTAATATATTATTTTGTTCTATAATATCAATATGTGTTTATTCAGTGGTTGTGTTAGCCAAGTTGAAACGTTCGCTTTAATATAGTAACCATAAACTGTTCACTTAAACAGGGGCACTCACTCATACAATTACTTTACAGCAATAGAATTTTTACTTTGCAGCAATAGAATTTTGCTTAAGTGAGAAAAATGAAAAAAACTCACTTAAAAAATAAGCTTTCAGAGACTCAGCTTTGCAACCTCAATTTGGCCTGAAAGCATCAGTAAAACTATGCATAGTTCATACACAGAGCATATATAACAATTTTCAGTGTATAAATATAAATGTATAATAGCTATATATAATCAGAGCGTGCATAAACCATTGAAGCAATTTAAAAGCAGTTTGCATCTTTAAGAACAATTGCTAAAAACTTCAAAGCACCAGGCCTTGAACTACAATATTTAGATACCCGAAGAAAAGGAAACCAAGGGATTTCCTTTACATCACTGCAGTGGTTGCAATCCACTATGGAATTTCAGCATGCGAGTGACTTGAAAGATGCAGGTAATCACCAGCTGATGCTGTTCATGTATTTAAAGCTACATATTTGCCTTAATAAATTCCTGAAAGGGACACATGATTACCCACCCCAAAACTTACATAAATACAGAAAAAGGAGGGGACAAAGCCCAAAAACATATAAAAAAATTATGAATTCAGCACATATAATTATCAAATCTGATAATTTCAGAAAAATTTAAATTCCCTCTCCTCAGAGCAATAAAGCCTCTGAGTAATTTAAATGTTGCATCATTTGTTTAACAGATGGTTTCAGAATAACTAAAACTATCAATGTCTTTATGCATTTCCTTTTCTTGTTTATGTTTCAAAACAAGGTAAAATGTATTCCTTGTACTTTCTAGGGCAGAACTTGCACCAGCTTCAGGGGAGGCTAGATTTCACCTATAGCATTTGTAATTTTGCACTTTCATTCTCTAGTGCTGAGGAAAGAACACACAATACCTTTTTTGCCAGTTTTAAAAATGCCAACAGTCAAAAGTATTCTTCACACCAGCATTACATAATTAGCTCATTCAAGGTTTGAGGGGGAGGGGGAAGCTTTTTTTTTTTTTTAAATTGAACAAATACAACTTGCTTCTCAATAGTATACAGTAGCTTTCAACATTTTTAATGCACTATATAAACTTCATAGAAAATAATTCAAACTTTTGTCATCTTAAATCACATAGATCCATTAAAAAAAAAAACAACCCGACCCTAAATAAAAAAAACCAAACCAAAACCCACAACACACAAACAACTGGTCAACTCTGGGAGCTATCTGGCAAAGTTTTGGGCTGTTTTACTGACTGTCATTGTGTCTGTGTGCTTCCCTGCCTTCAGGCAGGGTTTCAACATAAAACTTGAATGTATGCTAAAGTTTACACTTATGTCTTAAAGTTTCACTGACTCCAAGCAAGTATGTGAAGGTTTTGGTGACTCAAAATTCAAAATTTGTTCTTTTGATTGATTAGAGAGAACATGCTAAAAGGTCCCAGATTTGAAGACAGATTCTGAATATTAAGAGAGATAAATGACCTCATCATCAATGTCTGCCTCCTGCAGGAAAGTACACTGTGTTTACACGTACAGTTGCCTGCTTCACACATACAGCTTTAAGTGCAGATAAGGTTCTTCATGTGAAAATGTATTCCAGATCATGCTGGGAATTGTTTTAGAAGGAAACGTTTGTCCTGTGATATTAACTAGACTAAGTAACTTCTGAAATTTCAGATTGAATAAAACCCACTCAGTAAAATTCACTTCAGCATGACAAGTTAGAATCATAGAATTGTAGAATGTCCTGAGTTGGAAGGTACCTGCAAAGATCATCGAGTCCAACTCCTGTCCCTGTGTAGGACAATCTCAAAATTCACACCATGTGTCTGAGGGCGTTGTCCAAATGCTTCTTGAATATTGTCAGGCTCGGCGCCGTGACTACCTGCCTGGGGAGCCTGTTCCAGTGCTCCACCACCCTCTGGGTGAAGAACCTTTTCCTAATATCCAACCTAAACCTCCCCTCGCACATCTTCCCGCTGTTCCCTCAGGTCCTATCATTGGTCACCAGAGAGGAGAAATCAGTGCCTGCCCCTCCTCTTCTCCTTGTGAGGAAGCTGTAGAGTGCAGTAAGGTCTCCCCTCAGTCTCCTCTTCTCCAGGCTGAACAGACCAAGTGACTTTAGCCGCTCCTCGTATGGCTTCCCCTCTAAACCCTTCACCAACTTCGTGGCTCTCCTCTGGACACTCTAGTAGCTTCGTATCCTTAATATACTCTGGCACCCAAAACTGCACACAGTACTCAACGTGAGGCTGCACCAGTGCAGAGTGGAGCGGGACAATCACCTCCCTCGACCGGCTAGCGATGCGGTGCTTGATGCACCCCAGGACACGGTTGGCCCTCCTGGCTGCCAGGGCACATTGTTGGCTCATGTTCAGCTTGCCGTCGACCAGAACCCTCAGATCCCTCTCCGTGGGGCTGCTCTCCAGCCTCTCCTTCCCTGGTCTGTATGTACATCCAGGGTTGCCATGCCCCAGGTGCAAAATCCAGCACTTGCCCTTGTTAAACTTCATACGGTTGGTGATTGCCCAGCTCTCTAATTTGTCCAGATCTCTCTGCAGGGCCTCTCTGCCCTCAAGAGTGTCCACAGCTCCTCCCAATTTTGTGTCATCAGCAAACTTAATTAGTATTCCTTCAAGTCCTGCATCCAAGTAATTTATGAAAATATTAAAGAGCAACTGGCTTCGCTAGTGAACCTAGAACCCCGCTAGTGACTGGCCACCAGCCCGATGTAACCCCATTTACTATAACCCTTTGAGCCTGACCCGTCAGCCAATTGCTCACCCATTGCATTATGTTTTTATCTAGCTGTATGCTGGACATTTTGTCCAGGAGGATACTGTGAGAGACAGTATCAAAAGCTTTACTGAAATCCAAAAAGATTACATCGACTGGCTTCCCTTGGTCCACTACGTGGGTAACGTTGTCATAGAAAGAAATTAAGTTAGTTAGGCAGGACTTTCCCCTCGTGAACCCATGCTGGCTGGGACCAATGACTGCGTTGTGCTTCAGGTGTTTTTCAATAACTCCCAGAATAATCTTCTCCATAATTTTGCCAGGCACAGAAGTGAGACTGACAGGCCTGTAGTTACCGGGGTCATCCCTGTTGCCCTTCTTGACAACGTTTGCCAGCTTCCAGTCAACTGGGACCTCTCCAGATTCCCAACAGCATTGAAAAAATCATTGAGAGAGGTCTCGTTATGACATCAGCCAGCTCTTTAAGTACCCTCAGAATCTCATCAGAACAAACAAAGCAAACAAACAAACCCACCTGACCCAATCCTTTTTCTTCCCAATTGGTTTTGTACTTCTTACTTTTCTTCAGTAGGAGGAAAAAAACCCCAATGAACCACACCACAAGATATTCTGACTAGGGACCAGAGTACAGAGATTTAGAAATTACTTCAAGCTACAGGAATCTTACCTGAGCTGAACTTCTAGATGTTTCCACATCACTGAGCATTAGCAATCTGTACCCTCTTTACATTCTCGGCTTGTGATGAATCTGCAGCAGACCAAATTTGGCATCATGCCCAGTCTAACTTATATATCTTCTCCAAATCATAAACTTCCTAAACTAATGCTTCCCTGTGCAAAGATATTGGGAAGAGGATAAATCTTCAGCCTTAGCAGGCTGTTCCAATTCATTGAACCTGCATGTATTAACTGAAAAAGTGTTCCTTATAAATACAGATCAGAGAGACGAGTACATTTTAAGTTTTTTACTGACCTTTCGCTATCTGAACATCCTCTCAAGAGAGCAAACGCCATCTAACTTCCTACCACATCACACTTTCTGTTTGTTTCCACTTCCAAGGGAATTGGAAAGTACATTTGTTAACTTCCCTAATTTGTGCAGCACCATTCCTGTTCATTTACATCTCAGACAAAAATTATATTTTTATTTAATCTTCACGATTTGCTCAAATAAAAAAAAAACACCCACCACCTTTTATGGGATACAAAACAGATGGGATGACTGCTTTCTAGCTTCCGTAAGAGTAGAAGCCCAAAAGTATTGTCCATCCTGACACTGATTTAAAACACAGTCTTGGATGAACTACTGAAAACTATCTTTGTATCTTACTGATCCCTGTGTGTTGAAGATGTGCTATAAGCCACTAAATGAAACTCAAGAGATGTATTTGTCTAAAGTATGTTTATTTCTCTACCACACAGATGCAGCAAATGTTTGTGTTCCTTTCTGTGCCCTTCCCAATTAGGGTATTATGTATTTCCAATGAGTAAAATTATCTTTCTTTGCTTTGAGTTTAACTTCAAAGATTTTTTTAATCTTTGCCTGTGACAAGCAATTGCTGTATACAGTAGAGTTGGTACACGCTTTTCTATCAAAATATTTATTTTGATAAAAAAAACCAAGGAAAGTGTGGGTGTCAGGAAAAAAATGCATTTTCTGCCCAACTCTAATTATATATGTATATACACACATGTGAAGAGTAAATGTACTGTTCTGCATACTTTGTTTTGCCTACCCATTCATGGTAATTAAACCCATGTGTATTATATTTATTCCCATGAGTTCAACCCTCCCTTTTGACAAATCAAATGATCAAACATATACTTTACTTCTAACAAGACTCTATGCAATGCTAAACTGCTGCCACTTAGTTGCAAGAGCTCTGCTTTTTATTATAAACACATTGCTTTCTTAAAAACAACCAAATGCCCATCTTTTTTTTTTTTTTTTTCCTTTCCCCCTCTCACTCATGCTCTGATAAGCAGCAGCTCTGAACAGACAGCATTCTGCTTCCTATAGGGAGAGCATTACCCTTCATTCAGCAGTGTAACTTCTATGTGGCCATAGATGGACAACTAATTGCTTATGAGGAAGTTATACCAGCATTTTGAGCGTTAGGCAGGTATCCCTAACTACACCCAGGGAAGGCTGAGAAGTAATTATCACATACATAGTAAAACCATAGCACAAAAGAAACCATTGCCATTGGAAAGGCCTTACCTTACTAGAGAAGGCATCTCTGCAGATTCCACACCACAGACAGCCTCAGAGGTTCCTGCCTAAGAAGTACAATGGAAGGTTAATGACAGAACTTCCTGCTCACAGCTCAGTATGTTTTTGTTGATTTCAGTTCAAGTTTCCAGAAGATTGGTTACTAATTCTTTAACTTTCTGACACAGAAGATGATTAGCTTAAGCAGCCATTTGACTGCTAGCTCAGCTAGAATACTTGGATTCCAAGTCAGCGGTGCTTTGGTAAATAAACATATTCCGCAAATGAGTTGTGCAAGTATTCCATGTTTGGAAGCAAAGGCTCTTCAAGAAAACCCACTGTCACTCTAGACATAAACAAAAGAGTCTCAATGGCAAATTAAATGCCACTTCAAACTAAAACAATATGGCCCACTGGGATCAAGCTTATGGGCTGGTGTTTGAGCTAACAATGCAGATACTGTCAGCAATGAATACAAATGCTAGGAGGAATGCTATGGTACAACTCTTTTGTCCACCAAACTAAATGAGGAAATGTTTGCTCCCATCACAGATAATCAAAGCTAACATTGAAACAAAGCCTTGAGTTCCTCTGAAAATTCTTTATAAAGACTACAGTGGTTACAACTTAAAGTAACAAAAAAAGTCGGTATATTCTTCCTATTGATTTGTAAAACAGACACTGTGTGTGTGGAGGAAGTTCACATACTTGAAACATTGTAAATTGGTGGACTATTTTGCTAGCCAAAGAATGAAAAACATAGCTTCAGGCATTCATCCTGTAAGACCTTTCCTTCCAAGAACAGAACAAATGAGGGGAGCAGGGGGAGCTGGGTAGAACAGACAATTTAAGCATTCAAGTTCACTGTACTCCCTACTTCTATTGCGAAGGAAAGTGCCCACATTCCCCTTTTTACACTTTCTCTCAGTTCCACACAGGGTCAAGGCCTGCAGATCCTTTATAACTTATTGATGACAAGTACAAGATTGGCAGTTCAGTTGATCAAATAGTTCATCATAGTAGAGCAGCAGTACTACACTTGCAGTTGTCCAAGTCCAAGCAGAACTGTTGAGTCTGCAACCCGTCAGTATCCCATAGCGGGACTGGGAGAGGTACCATACATGATCCACTCCCAAATTCCACACATTTTAGAAGAGGACATCTTTTAGATTTGGGGAAGATTACAGTTCATTTGAAGGATAAACATAGGTAAATGTTAAAGGAAAGCCAACGCAATGCAGACAAATCATGGGTGTTTCTAAAGTAGTAACATAGGAATTTAAAAGTCAGTAGTCTCAAACAATTTCCTTATTACAGTCTGCTGAAAATCTCCCTGTTTCAAATCTTTAACTAATAGTTTTCTGGTTAGTTTCTAATGCAGACTAGAATGTATAAATTTATTTCTAGAATTATTATATTCTATATTAATATAAAATGCCACTTACTACAGCTTTGAAACTCAATATCCATAAATTTACAGAAATACACTTCTAAGATAGGATAGATTTACCTCATTGAAGTGAAATGCACAGGTGTGACACTTCAAAAGGATTTGCCTTTATTCACCAGACAAAATTACAGACACATCACATTTGCAGGAGTGGCCCTGATTCCACTTTATGTGAGATATGTTGTCCCTTTGTTTGCTGCTGACAAGCGTAAAGAGCCACTTTCACTGCAGATAATAATGGTTAATTTATCACACAGAGCAGTGGCTGACCTCTGTGCGTCCCTGGCCCTCCATCACCTTCACACCTGCTCAAGCTAATTGTTAGAGCCAAGTGTAAATGAAAATCAACTGGGCTAATAATGAATGGAGGCCATTACTCGCAACAGCACGTTGCTTTACAAAGGTTTATCAAGCCACGATATAACTAGTCCCTTAGTCACAGCTCCCTGTTTTATAAATGAGGATAAGGCAAACTCTTCAAGCCAGGAAAGAAAACCAGATAGTAATGCAAAACACCTACATTTGGCACTGTTTTTATAGACCCTTAGCACAGCAAATAATATACTGACTTTAGAAAATGCAAGCCAGAAATCCCAGTTCATAAAGCAATCGTAGAATTTTTAAAATTCTGGAGCAGGGGAAAGTATTTCCCTTTTACCCATCTAACATGATACTAGTCTCCCAAGATTTGTGGGTGCAAGTATACTAATTAATAAACAGGCAAACACAGGTGAAAATCCAACCCATAAGTCCCTCATAAACCATACCAGAGACTTACCTTGTAAAGTGCATAAGACAACCTAGCACTTCAAAAACTAAAATTTCAAGGAACATTACCTTGCATGTACTCTTGCTCCAAAGAGCTCAAAACAAAACCTAAAACTCTGAATAACTCACTTTCTTTTAGCAAATCCAAGCTCCTAGATTTACATCCATTTACCTTTAGACAATAAGAAATTATGAAAGTATCCAACCACTTGGTCTCATAAATAAAAAATAACTGTAAAATTCAGGGAGGAGGTTGTCTACCACTTAAAAACTGAGAACCTAGAGGATATAAATAATTATGTAAGAGCTACTAAAGTCTCTTTAAGATCCCACCTTTATAATTGTTTTCTCATACAAAAAGAATTGCCAGGCCGTCAGTGGGTTTTATGTCTCTCCTCCAATCCCACCAAGAGAAAAAAAGACAATAGTTACATTCAAAATCACGCAACAGATAAATAAACAGCTTGATAAAGATTTAAAAAAAAAAAAAACCNAGCTGAGCTACTGATCAATTCAAAAGCACTTTTCTATAAAAAGTTAATAAAGAGATTGAAAACACGCATAATACTTTCTACGATGTATACTGCATTAAGAATGTACTAGATGCCTTCAAATTAATAAAATAGAGTGCTATCTTGCATGAATCTGCAGGACAGAATCCAGCATCAATAAAAACAAACAAACGAGCTGCGAAGAGTTACTTGATCATCAGATTGCTTGTGGCAGAGCAAAGGCTAAAGAAAAATGGAAATGAAAACTTGAAAGTGTGACATTTGGATTTTGGATGGTATGTCAAAAACTAACAAGGTCAGTAATACTGTTGAAATTGCATGCACACCATTCTGGGAGAAATTTGTCTGTATATATATGTATTTTACAGGCTCACACAGCTATCCAGATTCTCCAGATTTATTTAGTAAGTTTGCTTGACTTACAATTTTGCTCCCTGTTATATTTTCTCTTGTTTTTACATTCTCATCAATACAAAGCCAGCATAGAATTGTGTCATATGAGTTTGGCTCTATATTGCATTGCAAGACAAGGATAAAAGAGAAAGTTCATCCAGTCTAACTTGTACACAGTCAT